>CM046668.1:64935186-65134612 GCA_025594165.1 Tamias sibiricus
CATTTAAAATCCTTATTCTAAATAAACTAGTGGGAAGGCGACAACTTTCCCAGCTTTCTCCTAACTTGGCAAATATCGCCAGTCCCTTGTTTTGTATTACTCACTGCGCCTGAAGAAACTTGTGCACCAGCACATCACCTTGTTTGACACTAAATCACATGGCTTACATATGAAGATTCAAATGAGAACTTTCATTATAAATGTTTCCACTATAAAAGTGTGAAAACACATTTGAAAATGTGCCACTTACTGTTACTGGGGTGGAGGAAGCCAAAAACTAGTACCTTTCTCCATTGCATCAGTACCTCAGGTCTAACAACAGTTCTAAGCATAACATTTTAAAAGTGCTTGTGATTTAATATTTAAATTGCTTTCTGAACAGTCCACATATGAAGCTAACGTCCCTAAAATTTTCATATACAAGCTGTCATCTTCTATGTGGGTCAAACTACATATTTTTTTTTAATTTTTTAAAATATTTATTTATTTACTTTAGTTGTACACAATGCAATGCATTTATGTTTACATGGTGCTGAGGATCGAACCCAGGCCGCGCACGTGTGAGGCAGGCGCTCTGCCGCTGAGCCACAACCCCAGCCCCAAGCTACATATTTTTACTAAAAAGTGATTCCTTCCAAAACAGTTACCTAATTAGATTTAGAGCTGAGAAATTGAAATTTACAATAAATTTTTCATAATGTTAACATTTACAAAGGTTCATGATATTTTTTTTTCATTTTCCTTTCATTTTACATGGTCTTTTCTTTCTTTTTATACATTCTTCTCAAATTCTAGAAAGTTATCTGCTACTTCATGGAATCATAAAAACAAGAAACATGTTTCTAACCCAATGGGAGAACTATGTAGAAGTTAACTTTTCAATCCAATTCCCTTTAAAGTTACTCCACAGAGATTTAACAAAAATAATATAAATTTCTTGACACTCATTTCTTTTATTGAAAAGACCCTCTATTTCCTTCTGCCTTTGATGCATTATTTCTCTGTAGTGGTTGCTGCTGTTAGTTACTTACCTAGCCCCCATTTCCCTTTCCACCATGTAAACTTTGTTCAGATAACCACCCCTCTTCTTCGTGCCACACTGGAAATTCTAGAGATGGACAGCAATTCAACAAACCAATTTTGACACTGCCCAATTAAAGAACTTAATTCAGTCAGGACACAGTGTTCTCCTGGAGACTTGTATGCTAGCATAAATAGGCACTTTAGCTATTCAGCCGCTTTCCTTCCCATCATAAGAAAATTGAACATCAGTGCCTTTTCCAAGATATAATGATTAAAGCCCAAGTTCAGCATTCAAGGCTACCTACTATCTTGCCCCAAACTACCCTTCCAGCCCTCTTTTGCACACATCTCCTGCTCTAGCAGCCAGAAGCCTGGCCTTTCAAGAACATGCCTCTGCACTTTCCCCTTCACATCCTTCCTTCAACTTGTTCCTTTAGCTAGAGAAACCCAACCACTCCCCATCAGCCAATTCAATTCTACTCATAATCAGACCAAAAGTAAATTCTTCCATAAAATTTTTCTTGATGTTGCCATTAGTAAATGGCACTCATCATATATTTCTTGCATGGTCAATTATTTGTGCACGCTTATAGCCTGTTTTAAAATTGAAAATGCCTAGCTGGGCATGGTGGCACACACCTATAATCCCAGTGACTCAGGAGGCTGAGACAGGAGGACTGCGAATTCAAAGGCAGCCTCAGCAATTTAGGAAGGCTCTATGCAACTTAGCGAGAGACCCGGTCTCTAAATAAAATATAAAAAGGAACTGGGGAATGTGGCTCAGTGGTTAAGTGCCCCTGGGTTCAATCCCTAGTACCAAAAAAAAAAAAAAAAAAAAAAAAAACCAAAAAAGAAAAAAATGCTTTAAGAACTGCTGACAAACTTATGAATCTTTGTATCCTACCACTGTCTTTATCCCACCACCATCTTTCCCCAACAGATACCCAAAGTACAAAGCGCTAGCTCTGTAAATATTTGTTAAACAAATGAACACATTTTATTAAAGGTGAAAAAGTGCTTCTACAGAACAGATTATCACTAAGACTGAAATGTTCTTGTGATAGTCTTTAAAAACAATCTAGTATAGCTTAGGAATAGTTCTGCTGAAAGCAAAGAATAAATCAGATGACCTTGTAAGGCTGGTTCTGCAAGTCACATCAACTTTGTAAGAATTGCCTAATAATTCAAAAACAAAGTATACATAAATTCTATTTACAAAAAGTAGCATTTTTATAATGCATAGTCTGATAGATTTTTCTACCCAAAATTTGAGCTGTTCATATAGTAATACTTATAATATTTTTGTGTATGTTCAAGGATTGTATAAAAAGCTCATTTAGACTCTTATTTTACACTTGAAAGAAGTAGGACAGAGAAACAATGGCAGGCTCAAAATTAATTTGGAATAGGACAAAATTAATTTGGAAGGTCTAGCTCATAAAATGCATATATTGATGTGACTATTATCTGTATATCATCACTAAAAATATACCTACAGAACTCCAAAAAAATGTTATCTATAACTTTGATGATTTCACCTTCACTAGTCTATGAAGAGAGGTACACAACAAAGTTTTAATATTCTTCTCCCCTTCTAAATGATTGCATACAATTTAAATCAGCTAAAAGTGGATTACTTTGAGATCTGTTAGGTATATTGTAAGTTCAAATAAGTGTACAAAACAACTGGAAACATACTAGTATCTCCAGAAAAACACATGGTTAACCACACACTCCATAAATCACTGAACTTGCTTGTTAAATAAAAGGGTTGAGAAAATACTCTTCAGAACAAATCTCAGTAAACCACAGCAATCGATTAAATGGGACAGAAAACTCGATTCCACAGGACAATGCACACACAAAAGCAAAGGACACTGTACAAAATAAAAATCAGAGTCTAACATTCAAAGAAAATAAAATATGACAAAGATCAGCGAAGAGAAAATTAAATATTTTTTTAAAAAACCGTTAACAAGAAAACAACGATGCCTTTTTTCTTTTGTTCTAAATATTGCTACAGTCTATGTATTTTGGTGAGACAACTTAAACCCTTCGTGAATTAAGCTAGAACGTAAAATAAATTATTGTTTTCAAATGCAATACAGCACATAATGCAATTGTTTTTAAAATATCATTTTTTTAATTTGCATATGCTTCTTAAAAAGGTTATGACAAAGCTACAATTTAAAGTTTTCCTGGAGCCACCTAGTAACGGAAACTGATTCTAAATACTGTTTCCAGATGGACCAGTAAGGGATTCCTTATCTAAAAAAGCTCCCGCATTGCCCAGGAGCACACCTTAGAGTCAGGCGCGCCAGAAGCAGCGGAAAGGAGCCGCGGGTAGAGTTACCTCTGACAGGGAACACCTGAAAGGTGCGGGTGGCCGGGGAGGCAGCTGCTGCAGGTGCTCACGGTCTGGGGGAAGTTGAGCTCTCAACACTTGGCAAAGACAAAAAGGCTGCAGTCCTCAACTGCTTTGCCGCGGGCCTGGCCCTACCGCGAGGGGAGGGCTCGAGCTACTCACCGTGCAGGGAGAGAAGCAGCAAGGGCGCCAGCTGGGCGCTCCGAGAAGTCATCCCGGGGCCGCAGGGAGCGCGCCCGACGCCTGCCGGGCTTATTGTCGCGGCAGCGGAGGGGCGGCCGGTTCTTGGTTCTCCTTGGGACAGCCAGGTCCTCCCGGACCCGCCTGGCTGAGCTGGGTTCTTCCGACGCGCGGAAGCGTCAAGAGTAGCTCCTGCCTCCGCGGAGGCTGAGCTGCACCCCGAGGCTCCCAGGCTTGCCGTCCGCCCAGTAACGCCACCGCCACCTAGCTGCCCCAGGACCCGCCGGCCACTCGTACAGCAGCGGGAGCCACTCCTCCCAACTCTGGCCCAGCTACTCCTGCAGCAGCCCGGCTCCCGGCCGTGCCGCCCACTCTCCCGCTTGGTCTCCAGGGCAACCGCGGCTCCAGCGCGACGCCTGGCGGCCCACCCGCGGAGCGAGCGCGGCGCGCAGCTGGCGCGACCCCGCCACCTGTGCGCCGCGCGGCCGGCTCCCCCGCACGGCTCCGCCCTCGCGGGGACCCGAGGCAAGGACCCGAAGCGCGGACGCTCTTCTCTCTGCTGCCCTAAACTTGTCTGCAGACTAGTAGTATCTCCCTGAGCCCTAGAGAGCTCTAGGGTGACTTTACAGCCTTCCTCAGAACTACAAAGTCCTTTGCTGCAGTTTTCAGATAGTTCTCTTCTGTTTGGCCTTTTCTCCCTCAGTCCTCTCTTTTGAAACCTAAATAATCTGAAAGAATCAGACTAGCAAAATTAGGAATCGGGAGATTTGTCCTTGTAGCTCTTGAGTTTTGTTTCCTGAATACTCTTTCTTCTTCCTTGAAAATAGTATAGACACTGTACCATGTTCCTCACCCCGCATTCCTATCCAAAAGTCTGCCATTTTCTCTTGCCTTGGTCATAAAATTTATGTCAACTTTGAGTGTTAAGTTTTTCTTTTTAACGTTAGCGCTCTCGTGAGACTAATTTGAAATATCAAACTAGTGGACGGTGCTTTTCATTGTGTAAATTTCATTTAATAGGGCTATTACTTTTGGGGTTTTGTTTGGGTTGGGTTAGAGAGAAAGACCTTCATGGCATCTGAAATTGTTAACTTATTCTAGCTATATCTTTTCTTATTAAACCCAATCTTCGTTCCTCTTCCATTTAGGTCTCTGTTCTCTGTTTTACAACCCATAGCCACTTTCTGCTGCTGCATCTTAACTGAGTCTCCTAAATTTAAGGCCATATCTGCCCGCTGACGGACTACCCAACAATCTGGGTCAGTTTTTTCAGCAGCATAGTTTAGGATTCTTGGGGCCACTCAGAAACTCAGAGGGCCCCATTTGACAGATAAATTCCTCCAAAGGCAACTCAGAGACAAAATTAGTATCCTCTGAAAAAAAGCAAATATATAAAACATTTTTTAAAAACATACATTTGGACAAGAATTAGAAGATATGTGGAAAATGAAAATAATATCAAGATGGTGCACTTATTTGAAAATATGAATGTTGTATTTTTAACTTAAAAAGGAAATGTGTTAAGGAATTCCAATAACTTTTAACAAGAATATCCTGAAAAAATAAATTTTGATTATGAATTAGAGATGCCTAAGTTTTACTCACTACTTTTCATTTGTCTTTCATTATTAATAATAGAAGTTTAAATGTTCAACTATATCATCATCAGGGTCATTTTCATTCTTTTAAACTCCAGGGCAGGGACTAGATTTTCTTTTCTCCACCAATTCAATACTTTACCCTTTCTTTCACACTTTCTTCAATCTGATCCAATTCCAAGCTAGGCATATAAGTAATATAAGGAGAAAAAGAAGGAAGCTGCAAGTGGTTAAGTATTCATTTTCCTTCATCATAATCCCAGATTCAATTGTAGAGATAAAATATTTTTAATTAAATAAATAACCTAATACTCTAGGTTTAAAAGCCCTGATAAACAAGTTATCCAATATACTTATAACATCAATCCATCAAATATTTACCAATTACCTGCATTTTGTAAAGCACTGAGAGGAAGTTTAAACAAAAGCCCTCAAATCAATTCCAGTTGTACCTGGGCTATATCTGTGCTATCATGAATCAGTAGAGAAAGAGAATTCTCCTGCCTCTTTGTCACCACAGTGCTCTTCTGCCTTGCCCAACAAGAGCTGTTGAGTCAGTAAGAGGACAGAGTGCTCACAGTTTGGCAGAGGCACCCTTTTAAGAGAAAAAGAAGTGTGGCTTCTGAAGGGAGAGTGGGGATGTGATCCCATCTCAGGAGACAGATGGTAGATGGTGGACTCAAGGAAGCAGATCAGGAGTACTGGAAGCTTCAAGTGCTAGACACAGAAGCTTTCAAAGGTACACTCTAATAGGAAACGGAGGAGAGGTGTGATTTTTAATTCACAGAGGTAATACCACCCACATGTACTTTGACTGCATTTTTTATCCCAATCTACCTATGAACACAGTAGGATTTCTTTAAATCCCGCAAGTATTCTGAGTGCTAATGCAACAGATAACATTGTTCACTTGTATCATACTTTATAAATTTCAAAGTGGTCATAATTTACTGTAGTCATAAGGAAGATTAGGATAAAAGGACTGGTGAAACTCATCATTACTAATAAAAAATGTTCTTAAAGTACATGCCAGTGGTATTATCTCTGTGAATTAAAAATCACACTTTTCCTTTCTTTCCTGAGTATATTTTTGAAACCCTCTGTGTCTAGCACTTGCTTTAAGATAATCAGAAAAAGAAAGGGAGTCAGGGCAGGGGTACAGAGAGGCTTCACCTCCAAGTGAAGGGGACCAGCTCTGATTGAGTAGTCAAAACCACCCTGACATCATAGAATCTTAAAACTATCTATGGGAACACTGCAGCTACCTCCCCAACATTTATCACCCCCTACCCCACTACCATTCCACCACAACCCCACCCTCTACCTTAGTAGCTCTAAAATTTGGATGACATTGGTCCCACTCCACTCCACTTCTAGGAGAAATATAATGGGTCTAACTTACTGAAAAGGAAATGGAGAGGTAAATGACTGGGTGAAGGAACCCTGGTAAAAGACTCTGCTATAGTTATAGTGGTCTTGGCTTACAAACATTGATAACATGAGAGTACAATCACCTATAAATATTTAATTATGGATTACCCAAATTCAAAATGTTGATACTGTAAAAGCTTCTCTCTTCAATCAAACTGTTGGACCATCTCTTTCCACAATCAGTTAATTTGCACTCAAGAATGGAAAATTAATTTTATTGTTAATTTAAGAGAAACATAATTAAGAAAGAAGAATGGTAGAGGGAATTATAAGACTTCCCAAAGCTAAATATAAATTATTTTTAATTAGCTACTTTAAATTATTGATACCTCAATTCCCTCTCCATTTGGGTGTATAAATTAAAGGTAATTGCATTTAAGTTTGGGAGATTGTTTGTCTATGGAATATTTTATAAATAAGAACCTCACTCTTAAAGTCAGGAAAGACCTATTTGACCCTTGTTTGAGCCAGTCACTCATTCTATAACTATTTTAACTCATCTGCTAGAGCCAGATATTGTCTAGGGTAGAGCCTGGTCCTTGTAGAAAAATACTTTGAGTGGAATTCTTCACCCTCCCCCTTTGTAAGGCGTCAAGAAAAGCTCGAAAATGATAATAAAGGAGTGAAGAAGAAACTAGTGAAATCAGAGGAAGGCAGCAAGCAAACCGTAAGTGTTTATTGTGTGTTGACATAAATAGACCATTTAATATTTTAAAACACCGTTTTTAAATGTGGAGTAATTTATAGCCTCAGTATATTGATAGCTTAGTCTCTCTTGCATTTGTTTCTTCCCACTCCTCTGGCAACTCTTGCTAGATTGGACTACACAAGGGTAAACAGCCACCTCCATCCCCCTCCTCATATAGCCCAGTTCCTAGCACTGTTGTAAATATTATTGAAGAAAAATTTCACAACATCTTCATCCATTTGGGGAAACGTTAGATCTTCTCCTTGAAATCCTTTCATTATGAAGACATTTATTTTTAGGTAAAGTCACTCTCTTGCAGGGCACATTGTAAGAAAATGCTACTGAATTCATTCTAATAGAAAATTTAAATAGTACCACTATGAATTTTAGAACTTGGCAAGAGTGATAACATAAGAAGCATTTTATGTATCACCTAAAAATTGTGTGTAGTCTCTTTCTTATAAGAAATTTTTTTTTAATTTTTGTGGTGGTGAGAATCCAACCCAAAACCTTGCACATGCTAGACAAAAGTTACACAAATGAACCACATCCTCAGACCAAGGAAAATAATCTTTAAATATTCTGCAAAGTCTCTTTACCGTTTTTCATTAAACTGATCTGCTTCAAATTTATCACTTCATTTTATATATTGAGGAATAGGCAATCAGTTATCTCAGTGTTTTCAAATTCTTATGAATTTTTCATAGAAGTTTAATTTACAGTGTAGTTCAGACTTACTTTTCCATCAATAAAGCAAACTAGAGACCTTGACTGAACAAAAGTTATATTTTCTTTAAATCGTAAATGAATTGATGAGCTCTCAATAAAATATAGAAAAGTCAAGCCAAAAGCTCAGTCTATTCTCATACAGCATCCAGAGTGACCTTATCAGGTTAAATCAGGTCACTTCTCCACCCAAGACCTACAAATGGTTTCTCTGTCCACTCGGAGAGAAAGAAGTCCTTGCCATTTATGACAGGGCTTGTGTTGGTTTTCTATTGCTGCTGTAACAAATTACTTCAAACAACTGCATAAAACAACACAAATATCTTACAGTGCTTGAAGTCAGATGTCTAAAATAGCTCTCAGTGGGCAATTATCAAGGTGTTAGCAGGGCTGTGTTTCTGTGTTCCTTTCTGAAAACTCTCAGGGAGAATCTTCTCTAGGAGCCCACTTTCTTTTCTTGGCTCATGATCCCCTTTCTCCATGTTTAAAGCCAGCAGTGTTGGACCAAGTCCTTCTCACACTGCCATTTCTCCGACTCTTTTTTTTTTTTTTTTTTTTTTTTGCCTCTTTCTTCCACATTGAAGGATCCTTGTGATTACATTGGGCCCACTTGGATAATCTAGTATAATCCTCATTTCCAGGTCAAGTGAATAGCAACCATTTGCAATCCTAATTCCCATTCACCATTCAAAGTATCATACAGGTTCTGGGGATTCAAAAGTGGGCATCTTTGGGAAGCTGTTATTCTTCTTGCCACAGTCTAATCCCCCATCACCTCTCTGATTACATCTTCTATCCTCCTCCCCACTCTCCTCTCACTATAACAACCTCCTCAATGTTTCCCAAACATATAGGAACATGTTTGCCTCAGGACCACTGCAATTGTTCTTTCCCTAGATTTCTACATAGATCTCCTTTCACTTCTTAGACTCTTTTCTCATTGTTTGGATATAAAGTGTCCATCAAAAGCTCCTGTGTTAATGCAGAAATATTTAGAGGTGAAATGATTAGATTATGAGAGCTGTGATCCAAGCAGTCCATTCTAGTTTGAATGGACTGACTAGATGGTAACTACAAGCAGGTGTGGCATGGCTGGAGGAAGTATGTCACTGAGGGTGTGCCCAAGAAGGCTACATCTTCCCTCTGGCCCCATACCCTTCCTCTCTCAGCTTCCTAGCACCATGATCTAAGCAGCTTTCCTCCACTGCACCCTTCAGCCATGATTTTCTGTGCTTCTTGGGCCCAGAGTAACAGAGGCAGCCAACCCTGGACGAAACCTCTGAAACTATGAGCCAAAATAAACCCTTTCGCCTCTAAGTTGTTCTTGCCAGGTTTCCATCACAACTGACTAAAACACTCATTTCACCTAAAGTGAAGGCTTAACTGACCACCTTAACTAAAATAAAAAGTTTAAAAGATATTTAAGATCCTTATCCCTACTGTATTTTCACTAACACACTCTAATAATCTCGTTTATTATCTACTTCACTCAAGACAATCCATGAGAACAGAAATTTGATCTGTTTTATTCATTGCTGAATCTCAGTACTTTAAACAGGGTATATCACATAGTAAATACTGAATAAATATTTTGGATAGCTGAATCAATTAATGAAATAAACCTCCACATTCAGAATAGAGTCTCTGACCACAAATATATTAAAGTAGATATTAATAACAAAAACAGACACATTTTGGATAACTGCACTTATAAATAATTCAAAATCAAGAAATTATAAAGGAGGGGCTGGGGTTGTGGCTCAGCAGTATAGTGCTCGCCTAGCCTGTGTGAGGCCCTGGGTTCAATAGAGCAATAGTAACAAAAACAGCATGGTATTGGCACCAAAAGAGACGGGTGGACCAATGGTACAGAATTGAGGACACAGAGACTAATACATATAATTTCAGCTATCTTATATTAGACAAAGGCGCCATAAATGTGCAGTGGAGAAAGGATAGCCTCTTCAACAAATGGTGCTGGGAAAACTGGAAATCCATATGCAACAAAATGAAATTAAACCCTTATCTCTCACCATGCACAAAACTCAATTCAAAGTGAATCAAGGACCTAGGAATTAGACCAGAGACAATACGCCTAATAGAAGAAAAAGTAAGCTCCAATTTCCAACATGTCGGATTAGGCCCCAAGTTCCTTAATAAGAATCCTGTAGCACAAGAACTATTACCAAGAATTAATGAATGGGATAGATCTAAACTAAAAAGCTTCTTCTCAGCAAAATAAACAATCAGGTGAACAGAGAGCCAACTAATTGGGAAAAAATATTTAATACATGCACATCAGATAGAGCACTAATTTCTAGAATATATAAAGAACTCAAAAAACTTAACACCAAAAAAGCAAATAAACCAATCAATAAATGGGCTAAGGAACTGAAAAGACACTTCTCAGAAGAAGATACACATTTAATCAACAAATACATGAAAAAATGCTCAACATTGCTGGCAATTAGAGAAATGCAAATCAAAACTACTCTAAGATTTCATTTCACTCCAAGTCAGAATGGCAGCTATCAAGAACACAAACAACAATAAATGTTGGAGAGGATGTGGGGAAAAAGGCACACTCATACATTGCTGGTGGGACTGCAAAATGGTGCAACTGCTATGGAAAGCAGTATGGAGATTTCTTTGGAAAATGGGAATGGAACCACCCTATGACCCAGCCATCCCACTCCTGGGTCTATTCCCAAAAAACTTAAAAACAGCATATTACAGTGACATAGCCACTTCAATGTTTATAGCAGCACAATTCACAATAGCTAGGTTGTAGAACCAACCTAGATGTCCCTCAGTAGATGAGTGGATAAAGAAAATGTGGTATATATACAAAATGGAATTTTACTCAGCAATATGAGAGAATAAAATAATGGCATTTGAGAGCCGGGCGTGGTGGCGCACGCCTGTAATCCTAGCACTTGGGAGGCTGAGGCAGGAGGATCGCGAGTTCAAAGCCAGCCTCAGCAATGGGGAGGCACTTAGCAACTCAGTGAGACCCTGTCTCTAATAAAATACAAAAAAAAAAAAAAAAAAAAAGGGCTGTGGCCCAGTGGTCAAGTGCCCCTGAGTTCAAGTCCCCGGTACCAAAAAAAAAAAAAAATAATAATAATAATAATAATAATAATAATAATAATAATAATGGCATTTGAGGGTAAATGGATGAAGTTGAAGAATATAATGCTAAGTGAAATTAGTCAATCTCAAAAATCCAAATACCGAATGTTTTCTCTGATATAAGGAGGCTAGTTCACAGTGTTGTTGGATGGGGGTACATAGGAGGATTAGAGGAACACTAGAATGGTCAAAGGAAAAGGAGGGGAAGGGAGGGAGCAAGGGGAAGGAGGAGGGAAGGAAAAAAAAGTTGGTGGTGGAATGAGATTGATATCATTATCCTAAATGCATGATTGAAGATCTGAATGGTACTTATATACTTTGTATACAAGCAGTTGTATGTAAAAAGATGCTATACTTGTGCATTATGAATAAGTAAATAAATAATTAAAAAATAAATTAATTAATAAAATAATGGTATCATGTCCAACTATACCTAAAAAATAAATATTAAAAAAAGAAATCATAAAGGAAACAAATGTAGTTTTAAAATAAAGTAATTCATATCAAAATCTGTGAAATGCAGCTAATCTGTATACTTTGAGGAAAACTTAAGCCTTAAATGTGTATATCAGAAAAGATGAAAGCCTAAACACCAATAAATTAATGTACAACTTGGAACTTTGATGAAAATAAAATAGGTACAAAACAAGTAGAAGAAGGAAAATAATAAAGAGGAAACCAATAAAATATTTAACAAATATAGAAGTCAGCAGTTAGTACCTTGAAAAGGTTAAGTTAACCAAATTCTAGTGAAACTAATCAAGATTAAAAATGAGAGCTAAGGGCTGGGGTTGTGGCTCAGCGGTAGAGCGCTCGCCTAGCACATGCGTGGCCCGGGTTCGATCCTCAGCACCACGTAAACATAAATGCATTGCATTGTGTACAACTAAAGCAAATACATAAATATTTTTTTAAAAAAAATGAGAGCTAACTCAAATATCATAATAAAAAGATATATCACTACAGATGCTGCAGGCAACAAAAAGATAAAAAATAATAATAATTTGTTTGTCAGCAAATTTGAAAACTTGGAAGAAATGGGCAAAATCCTAAAAAATTATAACTTGCCTGAATTTGCTTAAAAAAAAAAATAGAAAATCTGCATGGCACCATACTGTGAAAGTAACTGAAGAAACAGCTTAAAATCTTTCTACAAATAAAACTCCAAACAACTATCAGATTTTAGTAAATGTTCAGGAAAAAGAAATCAAATCTTTTGCAAACTTTCAAAGAAATAAATAAAAAGGATAAATACTCCTCAACTCATTTTATGATGCTAATATTATATTGACAAGGATAATAATAGGAAAATAACAAGCAAGTCTCCAGATGCAAATGAATATTAGCAAACCAAATCTTATATATATACACTTATACATATGTATGTATGTATGTATGATAATGTTAAAACATACGCATATCATTACATTATAAACACATCTAAAATAATAAATCACATCAATTGGATTTATTTTAAGAATATAACATTGGCTTAACATTTGAAATCAATAAAGGTAATTCATCCTATTGCGATTAAAGGAAAAGAAATTATATGATCATCTCATTAAGTATCTACTGAAGGCAAGGCTTTGAGAAACCTGGCTGCCACTGTCAGAGAACATTAAAACCAGAATGAAGAACTGGGAGGTCAGTGACTACTTCTAGTGGCACTAAATTGTGTAAAGAAAGAAGATAATACACTTAAATTCCTAAAATCTAGGCTTATGGCCAGAACTGAAATTCACACAGTAAGAGTATGCTTAAGAGAATTGTATCTATTGAAGACATAGCATGGAAATAATTAAGACCTCATAATTAGTTTCAGAAATAAGGTCTGTAGTCTCTATCATGCTCTCATTTCTTGCTGTGTCACTTAAATATTTATAATTTTAACTAACATATTATTTCTTTCCCTTGACCCCACTATTTTATTTAGGGTGCGATTCTGGCAAGCAACTTTACAGTTAGTCCACAAACTAAAGAATATCAAGACAGAAGAACAACCCAAGTAGAAGAAGGATGGCTATCACCCCTGGACTAAAATCTTAAAATAGTAATTGAAAAAACTCGAGTTTTCTCCTAATGTGGAAGAATTGAGTGATTTTCAGTTATAAACAAGGATACATGTATTAAGTACTTTAAAGCATACCATAAGTCAAATGGTTTTGGTGGATATTGCACATTCAAAAGGGCAGACTTCAGTGAAATTTTTTGAATACCAAGCATTTTTTAACTACTAAGCATCAATACTTTCTCCCAATTTTCAGAGAATCTTCCAGAGTCTACCAAAGTGCGATCACATCACATATGGTTTAGTCAATTGAAGAGGCCCACCTCTGGAATTTTAAGTCTGGATCAGGTGTCATAGAAATTTGAAGGTAAGGAAAACATAATTATAAGGGAATGACAAGACATACAGACAAGAAAGGTACTAGGAAGAATTCATTCCTCTGACCAGAGGCATCCAGTACCTGGTGTCAGCAGTGGTAGCAGTGCCAGAAGCTATCCAGTGAATCCTCATTGGAATGTTCCCAATGGTGTCATTTTGGCTACCTAACCTCCTTTGGTTGGTTCTTATGTTCTGATTTCTTAGACTCCTCATCTTTCCCCCAAATCCTGTAGCTTTTATTTTTAACTAGCCACCAACATTTTCTGTTGTTTGCTACCAAGGATTAAAGTGTTCTGAAGTTCTTTCTTGTCTTTCCAGGAAGTTAGAGATACTGATTAACTCACACTTCAAATAAAGTAAAAGGGGCCTACTTGATTAGAGCTGCCAAAGAAAATCCTTCTAAAGGAGTAACAAATAGGCAAGGGCTCAAAGAATAATAATAATAAAAAAAAGCACAAGAAGAGCTAGAAGATTCTGAAAAGATGGCCTCCAGTCTGATGGCATACATGATCAGTGTGTGTACCAGAGCCAGTGAGGGGTGCACATCTCATATTTAAACCTAATCCATATTCATGGCATCCAGGCACTGAAACTCTACTATGTGCTTTAACATAGATTGTCTTATTAAATCCTCACAACAATCCTGTGGGGTAGATAGTTTTACTTCCAGATGAAGAAAACTGACATTCAAATCTTTAAACTACATGTTCAGGATCATACAGTGCTGAAGTAGTAAAGCCCAAAGAATAAAACCTGTTTTCTAACTCTAAGGTCAACATTCTTTCTGCTATACCTTGATACTTCTTTGAGTCAGTAACCTGTAGTAGTTTAGAACTGATAATTTTTCTGTACTTTTATACTAAATTTTTGTTTGTTCAGATCTTAGCCTGTCTTCCTTAAGAGAAAGATCTCCAAAGAGAGAAAGACCTAGATACCACTCTCTTCAAAATTAATCAGAATTTTTATATTTAGTAAGCATGAAAAACTAAATAAATAATGCCTAAATTGTGTGTGCTCTTGATAATAAACTCAGGAATAATCCATAAAAATTGGAACTCAAATTAAAAAACAGTGTGCTATGCTCTGTTTCTATGGCAACATAATGAGGGGGGAAAAAAAACTAGAGTGCCTAAAAGATATTTTAATTTCAAAACATTGGTTCCAGTTTTAGTATCATTTTTAGAAAAATCCATATAAATCTAGTCATTACTATTACCAAAATCCACATATTAATACCATGTATTCCCAAAGGAAGTGTGCCACAGTATCTCTGCCAAAGGTTTACATCAGCCTCTCACAGGTATAACAAGTATACCCTGACAGTGTCTTGCTTTGCCTTGGCCTACCCCAAGAACCTCTCTTCTGCTCAAACCTCTCACATTGCCACCTGAGACACTGGCAGGAAATCTGTGGCACTGTTGTGTGCAACCCTGAAGCACAAGGCTGTCCACACATACAGAACCAAAGTGGAATGGGAGTCGATGGATAATCCTTTTCCCTTGCAGCCTCCCAGTGTCACTTCCTAGCTATATTTCATCAGCCTCCTTAGAAGGTTCTAGCATGATCAACAGTAACTAACCAGCAACAAACACATCTTTAGTTGGCTTTTCCTTTCCTCCATCAATTACACCTGGTCCCTGAAATTACTTTGTAAATAAATTTGCTATACAGAAGCATTCGACTCAGGATGTACTTTTGGGGGACCCCATGCTAAGAGGTCTAACTTGGGTAGATTTATGTATCCGTGTGTATGGTTCTTACTAAGATTTAACTACTTTTTAAAATTAGTACCTAGTTATTTTAAATTATTGAAATAGTATACCTTCTTCTTGCCCTAGAGATTTTGTGGGTCTCTATAATGTATCTTCCTTAATGAATTGAATCAAATAAAAAACAGAGCTTTTGTGTTTGAATTTCTAAATGATAACAGGTTTGCTCAATTTCAACTCTGCTGTATGTTTTTAGTACCCTTTGAAAAGTCACTTAACTCCCCTATGCTTCAACTACCACATTTATAAAAATGGAATATAATTCCTACTTCACAGGTAGTTAATAGAATTCAACGAGGTAATACATGTGGAAATGTCCACTATAATGCCAGGCAGATAATCCACTGGCAAGTACTGTTAGCTGCTGTTATTACCGTTATTACTAGAATTGGTTTTACTTGAAAGTCTGCCATCATGAGGATAAAATATTCATTTTGTAGACTTGGTATTTACACCTAAAACCTTTCATTGCATTCTATTTTGCAGCCATAAATAAATATTTGAATTCATTTAATGCTTAGAATCAAGATATCACCACAGAATAAACTGAGAAAACCTCTGCATAAATCTTTGAAATGAGAGGCTTCAAGACATTATCTCCTTAACAAATAGCTTTGCCTCACAACAAACCCTACTCTGTGGTTCCACCATCACTGAATTTGAAAAACTTTTGCGCAGTCTTTCATCAACTCAATGGGGATAGAAAAATCCTATGATGTAAGTAAAAACTAAAAAAAAAAAAAAAAAAATTACATCATTAAAAATGCACAGTCGTATTGTGGTTATAAAATGACTTGGTTAACAAGTGGATTAAATGGCCAGGAATTCCAGGGGTCTTGCCACTGGTCCCCTACCTATTCCTATCATAGCTATTGTATAGCACCACTTGTTGACATTTCAAAGTAAAGCTTTGTTTATTGGCATGTTCCTGGGTCCAGTATTGATTGGTAGGTACTTCAGGGAAGAATTGGTGATGTCGAGAATAATGAGTGGGCATTTTTTCATCACCTTGATTCAAGAATACTGGGCCATGATACACAGGGATCCACTGTTTCCCAAGGCAGACTGTCTGCCATTTAAACTAACTTCATTCAGCACCACATCCTCCTTTAGAAAGTAAGGACTTAAGGGGCTGGGGTTGTGGCTCAGCGGCAGAGCGCCTGCCTCGCACGTGCGCGGCCCGGGTTCGATCCTCAGCACCACGTAAACATAAATGTATTGCATTGTGTACAACTAAAGTAAATAAATAAATATTTAAAAAAAAAGAAAGTAAGGACTTCAGCCTCTCCTACCCATGAAAAAAGGGATGAACATAGAACATGGATTATCAATATAATTATATATTAATTTGCATTATTGGTGAAGTACACTATAATAGGGTTTCATAATATTTGTTGAAACTATACTATCTCCTGGGCTCTGTCCAAGGTACTGGTAATACATTCAAAACCAAAAATTGATAGATCTTTGCTCTTATGAAACCTTCAGTCTAGTAGAAAAGACAAAAATTCATCATATGATCCTAAAAACAAAGTAACCCATATTATGAAAGAGAGAGGTCAGGTTCTAAGGGGACCTATAATCTGAGATAATCAAAGTGTTCTAGGAAGAGTTCCCTGAGGATGTGATTCCTATACAAAGGCTGAAATTTAAATAGGCAAAGAGGAAGTGGATAATTTCTAGCACAGGCCATAGAGATATTTTAAAGCAAAACTATACATTTTAATTCCTCTTTGTAAATCATGTTTTCCTGTGACTTTTCTCCTTTGAGATCAAACCATGTGTTTTGTTGTACCCAGACATGCTGTGAGAACAAAGGTTACATTTTTTAGTCTATGATAAGACTACCTTCTTCTAGTCAGGTTTTAAGAAAAGGGAAAGTCCTACTTTTGCTGTTGTTGTTCTTATTACTGTTTGTAGATTTGTTTTAAATTCAGTAGTTACTTCTTAAATATTAAGGGACAAGTCAGGTAGATTTACACAAAAGTGCTACATTGTAAGTGACCCTAAAGATAAGTCAGAGGACCTTACAAATAGGGCTCCAACTTAGCAAGAAGGTGAGAGAAACTTTTCAAAGAGGAACCAAAAGAGAGAAATACATAGAAGGTAAATAGGTCAAATCTGAAATTCACTTGCCCTGTGTGGTGTTCATGGAGGCACTACTGCAGAGCTGTCTATGGACTGAAAACCCTGAAACTGTGAGCCCCCAAATAAACTTTTCCTCCTCTAATTGTTCTTGTCAGGTCTTTGGTCACAGTGGTGAAAAAGATGACTAAAACACAATCATATGATGTAATATGTGTGAAAATGTCTATTATAATGCCCGGAAGATAGTCAGCCTGGAAAGTACTATGAGCTGCTGTTACTACCATTATTGGTAGAATTAGTTTAACTTGAAAGTCTGTCATCATGGGGATATAATATCCATTTTGTAGACATGTAGGTGTTATACCTCAAACCTTTTCATTGCATTGTATTTTGCAGCCCTATGTAGATATTTGAATTCATTTAATGCTTGGAATCACTATTTCTGTAGCACCATAATGGATTATGTTCAGCAACATGAGACTGTCTTTTGGCCTGTTTTTTAACTTTGCAAGTGTTGGGGATGTAGAAAAATTAGAACTCTGAACACTATTCATGGGAATGTAAAATGATGTCCCTACTTTGGAAAATGGTCTGGGAGTTCCCCAGTATGAAACATTAAAGTTACTATATGACTCAGCAATCCATTTCCTAGCTATATGCTCAAGAGAAATGAAAACATAGACACCTGTACTCAAGTGCTTATAGTCATAAGGTGGAAACAACACAAATGTCCATCAACTAATGAATGGATTGACAAAATACCGTATATCCATGAAATAGGATATTACTGGGCCATCAAAAGGACAAAGTACTGATAACATTGTTACAACATAGATAAAGCTTGAAAGCATTATGCTAAGTGAAAGAAACCAGTCACAAAAATCCCATATACTATATGATTCCATTTATATGAAAGTTCAGAATAAAGAAATCTTTGTGTATATATGTATAAATGTATGTATATAGTTATGTGTACAAATATAATTATACATGTAGTCTACATGAAGGAGCCTATAATCAAGGAGATAGCTAAAGATTGCGGTTAGCTGAGAGCCATAAAAGATGTTCTAGTTTCCACCTGATAGTAATACATTATCCAAAGAATCTTTGTATGCCCGTGAACACTGCGTGACACACCTGTAAGCTCGAGCTGTAAGCACGTGTCCTTGTTAAAGCGATATGTATATAACTGGGTGAGTTTAGTTAGTGTGTGTGGGAAGAAGAAGAAGGTGGTGGTTGGAGTTAGAGCGTTTGGAGTGATTGCTGGAGCCGGAGAGAGAAGAAGAATAAAAGACCTTTTTTCATTTTCATCCTGCCTCCGAATTTTCCTGCGGCGTTCGTTGCTCCAAGGCGGTTTCCGCTTCAGGCAGCAACATCTACATACTTATATGTTTTATAAATACATTATAATATATATATTCATAAATATATACATGAGTTTAAAAGTAGATTATTCATTGTTTAGGGCAAGGCCGAGGAGTGTCAAAGGTAAGGGAGGGAATAGTTATGAACAGGGAACTTCTTGGGTGATGAAAATGTTTTAGTGTTGATGGTGGGTAATAATTACACATACCAAAACCCACTGAATTGCATACTTTAAAAGGTGAATTATATGGTATATGAGTTATATTTCAATAAAGCTAGGGTTGTGGCTCAGTGGTAAAGCACTTGCCCGGCATGTGTGAGGCACTGGGTTAGGTTCTCAGCACCACACATAAATAAATGAATAAAATAAAGGTCCATCAATGATAGTCTTGCAATACTTGCTGGCCTCAGATTTCCACAAGGAGATGTCCATAGTGATACCACACTCATGTTCAACTTTCAGACTATCCAAGACCCAGGCATATTTGAAGGAGCCCATTCCCTCTCAGCAGCCCCCTTTGCAAATTTTTCAATGGTTCTTTTGTCATTCCCACCCCATTTGTAGAATAGATGGTCAGTAGTGATGGGTTTGCCTGAAAATACATGTCCAATAACAATGATGTTAATACAAGTCTTTTCCTTTCCTATTTGTCTTTGATTTAGTCGTGATTCTCACAACACCTGTGTTGTGGCAGCAAACCCATTGTGAAAAAGCTCAAATTTCATTTTCTATTCAGTTATTAATGATAGAAAACAAATAACTCGTGTATCTAACTTGCTTCCAACTACCTTACTAAATTAACTTACTGATTTCAACAATTTAGAGACTCTTTAAAATGGTCTATTAATAGAATCATGTCATCTAAAAATAATGTTTACATCTTCCCTTTCAATCCTTACTCACTTCTTTTTCTTGTTTTATTTGAACTTCATAAGACCTCCGAAAATCTTGAAGGGTAGTGATGCTAACAGGCATTCTTGACTCACACCTAACCTCAGAAGGAAAGTTTTGAATATTTCATCATCTATTATGATGTCTCCTAAAGTTTTTTAAATAGATGATGTCTTTACCAAAATAAAAAAATTCCGTTTTGTTCTAACTTTTCCAAGGTCTTTAAAAATCATTAATGTCTCCTAAATTTTCTTAAATACTTTGTATTTAATGCAATAATAATGCCTTTCTCTCTTTTTTTTCTGATAATAAAGTGCCTTAGTTGACTTTTGAATACCGAACTACCATTTTGTCTATGAAATAAATCCCACCCACGGGTTGTGATGTATTATTCTTTTTATACATAACTCGGTTTCATTTTTTAAAGGCACTTACTTTCATGAGACAATGGTCCACAATTTTCTCTCCTTCCTTTCTTCCTTCTTTCTTTTACTATCTTCTTATTTATTATTTTTTTTATAATTTGCAGGTTTTGTTATCAAAGTTATGCTGGCCTCTTAAAAATAAACATTCCTCATTTTCTGTTTTATAAGAAAAAAATTCATGAACCATTTATCATTTTTTATAAATACTTTGAAGAATTCACTTCTGTATCTACCAATGCAGGATTTTCATTATGGGATAGTTATATTTCAATGGAGAAATTTTTTTATTAAAACAACACAATTTAAGTTTTTTTATTTTTTCCTCTGTCAGCTTAGGTTTACTGTATTTTCAAAACAAATATATCAATTTCATCCAAGTTTATGGTAGAAACATTGTTCATAATTGTCTCAGTGTGTTTTGATTTTTATAAGATCTATCTTCTTTTTCATAACTAAGGTAGGCAATTTACATTTCTCTTATTTTTTTTCTGCAGTGGTGGAATAGACATGGAATAACAGTTAGGGACCACCTGGATGAAATAATCCTGACAATCTTCTCATCTAAGAAATACTTAATTGAATTATATTGACAAAGATCCTTTTCCAAACAATGCAACATTGACAAGTTCTGGGGATTATAACACAGACCTATCTTTTTGGATGTCACCTATTACAACTTGGTTTGCAACAACTTTACAATGATATGTGTAGGTGTCATCTTTTATTTATCATGCTTATAGTTCACTATAGTCCTTAATCTATGGCTTGATATAAATCAAAAAATTTTAAATATTCTTTTTATATTCTTGTCAAATGTTGCTTCTGCCTATTCTCTTTTCTCTCTGTGTGTCTTAAACATATTTTAGACTTTCTAAATATGATTAATGTGCAGTGGTATGCTGCACCAGTTTGCCAGAATTGATTATTTAGTACTCAGGAAATTTGTGTGATTGTGTACCATGGATTTCTTGGAATTATCCACTGTGAGAATATTTACAATGTGGCAATCAGCAAACACTGTAAATTAATATTCCCCCCCCACCCACCAACTGTAGGAGAAACTCCTGGTTTGTGGCTGGCAGCTGTGAATGTTTCAAGTGTGTAAGGAAAACCTACACACATACAGGCCTAGCAAGCACACCTGCAGGAAGGAGCTTTCCACTCTGGCTGACCAATGGAGTAAACCACTTCCCCACCATTGACATCAATGTTGCCAGGGAAACCAAAGGCAGAGACTTGGTGGTCTTACCCACCGTGGCATAATATGATTGGATAAGGGGCTCTTAAAAGATTAAGGTGCTTCTGCAATAACGAGTTTGCAGGCAGATCGCCAACTGCTTGCTTCCACCCAACTCCCAGTGTCTGGGTTTTGACTATGCACCACTTACCCCCACGACTGAGCCTGGCTGAGGTCCATGGTAATGACAACAACCCCCAAGCTGGCTTATCAGCATAACAGTGTACACATGTGTTGTGCTGTTTTGTTCTTTCAATCCTTTTGTCTTATTATGCTTCAACTAGGATATTTTTTCTTCCTCTATCTTCCAGTTCACTAAATCTATGTTCTTCTGTGTTGAATATCATAATAAACCTCATCTATTGAATTCTTGATTTCAAATATTTATGTTTAGTTGTATATGTCATTTCACGTTTTTTGTAGATCCAATTCTTTGGTGAAATTTTCTATCATTTCTTCTATTTTTTTCATGCCTTCCCTAATTTTCTTAACCATATTAATCAAAGTTATTTTAAATTCCTTGTGTTTCAACTCCAGTATCTGGACCATGTGTGGCTCTACCTCAATTGTCTGCTTTTTCTTTTCACCACAAATCACATTTGTCATGTCTCACAGTATGTCTAACATTTTTCATGGTATAGTAACTTATGCGTATTAAAAAAAAAAAAAAAGATATGTGTCTACAAATAATGTTAACTGTCACCAAAAAGACTTTCTCCTGTCTTCCTTTTCCTTGTCCTTCTTGGACTTTTTATTAAAAGGCTGGTGGGTTTCCAAATCTTCCACTCTGACAAACTGTGGAAGATACATCTCTGCCCTTCCAAGATTCTCAGCTCAGCTCTTCAGCTTCCTGTCTCCTACATTTTAAAATCTAGAAAACGTCTTGAAGGAGAGAGCAGCTGTATATTTAAGGTAAGTTCCTTTACTTGGTGGTCTTTATTTTTTAAGTATCAGGAGATGTAGGGGCTTTTGCTCTGCTTTTTAGAAACTTTAAGCTTAGCTTCTCAGTCACCTGTATAGCACCAAAGCTTGGCTAAGACCTGTGTGGACAATCAGGCATGTGTCTGTAGTGTTTCAGGTTTCCTGTGTAACCACTAACCATTATTTATGTATCTAACCATTATTCATTATTTATGTATCTTTCTCTAAGCAGAATCCCTCTGCCTAGGCCAAGGCCCCAGGGAGAGAAAGGAGTGTTATTCACCTACCTACCTGAGACTGTTTTTTCCCTCTCTGGAATTCTAGTATTATAAACTTGCTTTTACAGCTGATACTTTTAAATATATATATTTGAAATTCACCTGTCTATTGCAATAGGAACGCTAGACTGCTACAATCTATATATCCTACCTCTTGGTAGAAGTCTCATCAATTCGATTATTTAAATACCCCCAGTAGATTCTCATGATCAGCCAGTCTAAGCAATACTGACCTCATCAAAGAAACAATTACAAGGTTGAGGTCTGGGCTGAAATACCTGTAATTCTCTTGGGTTTCCCTCATGACTACAGGATAAATGGACTTCCATTTGTCATGCCTATCACGTTTCATGGAGGAAAAAGGAGAAAGTCCATGGAGCAGAAAAGGCATACCAGCAAAGGATCACTAACTTTAAAGAAGTATTCCCAAGAGTTCTTACCTTAAACTTCCATTATTTTTATCATTGACCCAAACTGTATCACTTACCCAGTTCTGTTGGTAAGGGAGGCTGGGAAATGGAATGCTTTTTAATCTGTGTACACTGTTGCCTATGAAAATTTGGCTTGTCATACTAAGGATAAGGAGAAAATTAATATTAGGTGAGCAGCTAACAATCTCTGCTACAATTCCATTCTTAGCACTTCTTTCAGCTTTTTTCTTATCTGACTAATAAATTCTTCTCTATAATTGCACAAGAGAAAAATTATTTTCTGCTCCAAGTACCTTATCAAAAGCTAAAAAAAATCATTCTGCCATTTCATATTTGCATGCAAGCAGCATGACTTCCCTATCTATAGTGGTCCTTATCAATGAAAAGGAAATAATTTTACTGGCACCATGTTTCTACATCATTCAGTTCTAATAAGAAATTTTCAGTAAATAATTTCTTTACTGATCTCTGCCAAACTGCTTTTGAGAATTTAGTTTTTCAAAGTAACTTTTTAAAAATAAATTTTAAGTTGAAAATATTATTTTAAAATGGCTTTGTACTGAGTGACAAGGTAAAAGGACAACTGTTTAAGATCACAATTTAGAATCTTTTTTCTTTTTTATTAATTTATTTATTTTAATTAGGTATATATGACAGTAGAATGCATTTTGATTCATTGTACACAACAACTTAGAATCTTCAATAAAGCATGTAATTAGAGCATATAAGGATATGATTTATTAGTGACAATGATTAAATATTTCTATGTCCATGGTAAAAGAGGAAAACAGGCTTAAGCTTTAGTAGGCTGGGGTGGTAATTACGACCCACAGAAACTGAGAGAGTGAAATGTATTACCATGGAAATTAGTTGAATCAACTTTAAGTATTTCAAAACAATACTTTTTCACTTATATGTGCAAATTTTCATTTACAAAACCTCTCTTGGAAATGATTCTATTTAGAGGGTAAAAGAAGGACCAGATGGCCATTGCAATTCATTGAAACTTTATAATGAAATACAATTATGACCTAAAGGTATCTGACAAATATGTATATACTGATTATGAAAAGGGCTTATTTCAGATAATAATAAAATACAGGTCTTTTCCATGATATTCTGTAGGCAGCAGGGTAGGAGAAATAAAATTGATAGATACCCTGGTTAACATTTTCACAGTAAGTAGAAAATCAATAGCCAACTTTTCCTTTTGGTCCTTTCAGGATAAACAAAATAGGATTAAGAAAATTAGCAAAGGGGGAAAATGAAGGAAAGAAATCACATACTTGCCACCAATTAAAAAGGTGCTACTTTGTTAACAGTTGCTCACTGTTTCAGGAGGAAATTTTTCACTTCTCTGATTCTGTCGTCATGGCAATGAAAATTGAGACCTATTTCTTCCCAGCTCTAAAATTCCATATAGCAATGATTCACTGAAGCATGAGACAATTCATGCTTCAGAGAAAAGGCAGTGGGTAGGAGGAGGAACATCTGTGGGAGACCCTCCCAGGGACTGGTGTGAGGCATTTTGTATCATCTCATTTAACCCTACCATTACAACCAGAAAGTTTATTCAATTCATAAAGGAAAAAACAGCCTCACAAAGCACCTTGAACAAGAATACATAAGTAAGGGGAGGCAGTGGGAATAAAACTGACCAAATTATGTTGCGTTCATGAATAAATATATAGCAACTAGTTCCACTTTTATGTATAATTATAGTTAACCAATAAAGTTTTTAAAGGAACAACAACATAAAAAAAGAATAGATAAGTAAGTAGAGCAGTTGGAATTCAGATGTTTCTGACTTCTGAGCTCATGCTATATTCCCTTTCTCACAGTTCTTCTAGACCAAAAAAGTAGATAGTGTAATTTTTAATCCCAGGCCCTTAGCAAGAATTTCAGATGTGTTTTCCTTACTTTTTTTTTTTTTTAATTAACAAAACAAAAGTAAACTCATCTCCAATAGGAAGGCCTCACTTCCTTTCCTGGGAGCTTGTGTATAGGATTTTCTGGTATTTACACCCATGCCTAAAATAATATGCTACAATATTGTTCTAGTTATAAACAAATGTAAATCTGGAATATTTCAGGGAGAGGAAAAATGCAAAGTGATCGAAGCTGAACTGATTAAGCAAGTATGCCCATATGAAAACTGACTGATGATATTTTATGCAGACTCAAAATTTAACTACCGTAGGACAATTTTTTTTTTTTTAAACATGTGCCAGGTATTTCACCTGGACAGCTAAGAATCAAATCTTCTGGTGTATAGGTAGCATTCAATATCTCTGTTTAGATTTTGTATGTGTGTTTTTATATTTTGTTCTTTCCTTCTTTCCTCTTTTTTTGGTTGATGATTTGCTTGGGTGAGTTTTGGGTTGGGTTGGTTTGGTTTGGTTTGGTTGGTTTGGTTTTTGGGTTTTGGGTTTCAGATTTTTTGTTTTTTCCCTCAAACAGGAGCCAGAGCAGTATAGAGACAACTGTGGAAGAAAAGAAAAAACTGGGACAATGATCAGGATGCACGCCATTTCTCTCCATGTCTGGTAGATGGGTCCAGGTTCCTGTGAGATCAATATTAGGACAAAATACCAATGGAAATATATTCCTGAAAGGAGGCTTTAAATACAATAGGCTCCACATTTTGCCCAAGTAATTCAATGTAATACAAAATCAGAGAGATTATTCTCCCTTTGCCCAGCTCCACCATGAACACAGCTTTGACAGCAGACAGAGGACAGCAATGCCTACCAGTCAGGAGGCTTACACAAAGTGGAAGAACAGAGAATTGTTCATGAGCACATGTGAAACACCAGAGTCAGGGAGGTTCCTTGAAACAACTGGAAGAAAATGTTAAGAGGAAAGCTAAATCCTGTAAGAACTGAGAAGGCTAGGAGACAAGATGGGTATAAATCTTACACAGCCACAGTTTTACTCAGAGTGAGGTTACATGTTTACAGCTAAAAAAATAAAAAAAAATCTACATTAAGTAAGCAACTCTTTTAGAAATAGTGAACATATGTTTTCTGAGTCAATGTAGCAGTTGCAATCTTCTTCACATTATTTATGACCACTGCTTTTGATGAAATTTGATTCTGCAATGGTTAAAGGTGTCAAGACAAACCCAGGAGGAGGATTCATTAATGAGGATATTCATTTGACAGAGAGGCTGTGGTATATGCTCCAGGTATGTATTTTTCCTTTGAATTATTATATACTATGGGATTTATAACCTAATTATTTTATAAAACTATCAATATGCAAGTAGTGACATTTATTTATTTTATTTCATGTTGAAGTTCCAGACCTAGGGACATAGACTTTTATTTCTAAGTAATGTTATCTCTGATATCTGACCTAGTCCCTACAAACCTCAAAACAAATGAGATCCGTCACAATTACAGCCAGTATAGTAGACACCTTCTTTGTTGATTCAGAAGCACAAGAAGGCCAATAACCAAGCAGCCATCTCAACTTCCAGTTCAATGAAACAATTGTCCTGTCCTCCTAGATAAAGCATTCTTCACTTTGGAATGAAGACTTTTGGATAGAAAATCTGAACTGCAAAAATTTGGGGTTGTGGATCACTAGGGAAAAAATGGCATCGGTATACCAGACCTTAAATTATACTACAGGGCAATAGTAACAAAAACAGCATAGTATTGGCACCAAAATAGGCCGGTAGACCAATGGTACAGAATAGAGGACACAGAGACTAACACATATAATTTCAGTTATCTTATATTAGACAAAGGCACCAAAAATGTACATTGGAGAGAAGATAGCCTCTTCAACAAATGGTGCTGGGAAAACTGGAAATCCATATGCAATAAAATGAAATTAAACCTCTCTCTCTCACCATGCACAAAATTCAACTCAAAGTGGATCAAGGATCTAGGAATTAGACCAGAGACACTATACCTAATAGAAGAAAAAGTAAGCTCTAATCTCCAACATGTTGGATTAGGCCCCAAGTTCCTTAATAAGAATCCTGTAGCACAAGAATTAATACCAAGAATCAATAAATGGGATAAACTCAAATTACAAAGCTTCTTCTCAGCAAAAGAAACAATCAGTGAGGCGAACAGAGAGCCTACTAATTGGGAACAAATTTTTACCACATGCATGTCAGATAGAGCACTAATCTCTAGAATTTATAAAGAACTCAAAAATCTTAACACCAAAAAAAAACAAATAACCCAATCAATAAATGGGCCAAGGAACTGAACAGACACTTCTCAGAAGAAGATATACAATCAATCAACAAATACATGAAAAAATGCTCAACCTCTCTGGCAATTAGAGAAATGCAAATCAAAACCACTCTAAGATTTCATCTCATAGCAATCAGAATGGCAGCTATTAAGAATACAAACAACAATAAATGTTGGAGAGGATGTGGAGAAAAAGGCACACTCACACATTGTTCGTGGAACTGCAAAATGGTGCAGCCAATATGGAAAGCAGTATGGAGATACCTTGGAAAACTTGGAATGGAACCACCTTATGACCCAGCTATACCACTCCTTGGTCTTTACCCAAAAGACTTGAAAACAGCATACTACAGGGACACAGCCACATCAGTGTTTATAGCAGCACAATTCACAATAGCTAAACTGTGGAACCAACCTAGATGCCCTTCAGTAGATGAATGGATAAAGAAAATGTGGTATAGACACACAATGGAGTATTACTCAGCAATAAGAGAGAATAAAATCATGGCATTTGCAGGTAAATGGATGGAGTTAGAGAATATAATGCTAAGTGAAGTTAGCCAATCCCAAAAAGCCAAATGCCAAATGTTTTCTCTGATATAAGGAGGCCAGTTCACAGTGGGGTTGGGATGGGGAGCATAGGAGGATTAGAGGAACACTAGAATGGCCAATGGGGAGGGAGGGGAAAGGAGGGGGAAAAGGGTGAAGAAAAAAAAAAAGATGGTAGAATGAGATGGATATTATTACCCTAAGTGCATGTATGAAGTCACTAATGGTGTGAATATACTTTGTATACAACCAGAGATATGTAAAAATGTGCTCTATATGTGTAATATGAAATGTAATGCATCCTTCTGTCATTTCTAACAACTTAGAATAAAAAATAAATTTTAAAAAATGCTAATTCACAAAAGAAAAAGTATATCTGTGAAAGTGTAGTGATGTGTGATCAACATTAAAAAGGATTCTTCCATATTAAAAAAAAAAAAATGAGAGAAGGCAGTGCTATTTTGTACCCTTGATTACTGAACCATGAATTTTGGAGAAAAACGCCATATGTTAGACACTAGACTTGCAACATATACTGTATGTTAGAGGATATTTCTTCAGCTCTGCAAAAGTATTGCTACCTATCTGCCACCATCTCTGGCTATGAAAAAAGTCATTCTACCATTATTTCAAGCTAGATGCTTTGAGATGGTGGTGAATATGACAAGATCAATGAATTCTATAACTATGAGCCCATTGCTGCACTTCATTTATTCTGAAATTACTTCCTTGGTCAGAAGCAACGTTATGTGGAATACCATAACAGTGGATAAAACATTCTAGAAGTCCACAAAATTGGATTTAGCAGAAGCACTATGTACAGGAAAAGGAAAATCCATGCTGAAAATTAAGTACATAATCTGTGAAGAATAATGTGCTGCACCTTCCCTAATGGAAGCTGTCCAATATAATCAATTAATCTACCACCAAGTAGCTGGCTGAATATTCAGGGTCTCCTCACAAATTTATTTTTCACAGTTCTGATCAAAGATGTATCCTTTGGACCTCAAGACTTTCCAAGGTGAAAGAAGTTTTTAACCCAATAAATCCACTCTAACTTTCCACTCTTCCTATGCTTTGTATACCTTCCTCTATAATATGCCAAGGCAGAGCTAGTATTTCACGTCATTTGGTGTACAGTAATTTTTAGATTGAATTTCAATATAAATTATGTAATTCAATACAGAATATTAGATCTTCCTAATCTCTGAATAATAGCCTTAATTCCATCTGCAACCTTAAGTCCTCTTTGTTATGTAACCTAACATATTCACAGACTACAAGTTAGAATGTTGATATCCTTGGGGCAGGGGCTTCCTACCATAGCTTTCCAGCTCACTTACCGCATGTTCCTCAGTTTTGTTGTTGTTTTGTTTTGTTTTGTTTTAGTTGTAGATGGACACAGTATCTTTGTTTTATTTATTTATTTTTGTGTGTGGTGCTAAGGATCAAACGCAGTGCCTTACACATGCAAGACAAGCGCTCAACCACTGAGCTACAACCCCAGCCCTCATGTTCCTCTTATCTTCCTAGGTATTTCTGTTTCCTCTGCAGGCCCATTCTCCTCCACTCAATTCAAAATATTAATATATGTTAATATATCTTCTGTTTTCTGCTTCCAAGTGATCTTATCCATTCTTGTGACTTTAAACATAATATAAATTATATTTCTTCTGCTAAAATGTTGTTCTACTCTTCACACTTGGTTCTCCTTCAAGAGGCCTTACTTTATCACTATATCAATAATAGTTCCCCCACATCATTCACAATCACATCACTCTGTGTATTTATAGTCCTTTATAGGATTAATGCAAATTTGTAACTATTTTGTTGGTTTATGTATTTGTTTACTGAACATCTCCCTGATTAGAATTAAGGCCCAGGAAGATAGAGGCCTTGCAAATGTAATATTTCATTGTACTTGCCATATGTGCTCAGAAATGCATAGAACAAATCAACCAATAAATTAAAGAATGAATAAGTAGAGCAAGAATATCCCTTAAAGGAGGGTGTTATATAAGATCAGAAAAAAAAAATAGAAAACCTAAATAGAGTAATATTCAAAGATTAAGGAAGAAATGAATTATCAAAAAATTCAATGTATAAAAAGTCTAAGATGCAGACTGAAACGGAGCAAACAATGCCATATATATTTATGAATATGTCAAAATGAACTCTACTATAATAAAATAACCATAATACAGTAATAAAATTTTTAAAAGGCTAAGAAAGAGCAAATGTCCCAATGGAAATGTCCCAATTAATCTTAGTCACTTTAGTAAGTCACTTAGTCACTTTAGTAAGATATTCCAATATAATGGCGGTGGGCCAGATTGCAGTAGGCTATAAAGCAAATGAGACATAAAGAACTAGAGAAACATAAGCTATTTCTTCACATTTTTTGTTTTTTAAATTGACATAATAATTGTACATATTTCTATGGTACAGTATGATATTTTAGTACAAATATAGAATGTGTAATGATCAAATCAGGATAATTAGCCCATTTATCACCTCAAACATTTATCATTACTTTGTGATGAGAATATTCAAAATCCTGTCTTCTAACTATGTGAAATACTTATACATTATTGTTTATTACAGTCACACTGCTGTGCAAAGAAACACCAGACCTTATTCCTCCTAAACAACCTCTCCCTATCTGCCCCTCCCTGACTCTGCAGCTTCCAATAACCTGTATTCTACACTGAACTTCTATGAGATTGACTTTTTTTAACTTCCACAGATGTGTGAAGATAAGAGGTATTTATCTTCCTGGGCCTAGCTTATTTCACTTCACATACTGTCCTCCACAGGATTTCATTCCTTTTGGAAGCTGAATAATATTTCTTTGTGTATATATACAACATTTTCTTAATCCACTCATCTGTTCATGGACACTTGGGTTGATTTCACATCTTGGCTATTGTGAATAGTGCTGCAATAAACATGAAAAGTGTAAATATCTCTTTGACATACTGATTTCCTACAGTCTTTTTTTTTTTTTTTTTTTTTTTTTTTTTTTTACTGTGAAGGAGAGTAAATGACAGATTTCTTCCCCACAGAGATAGAAAGCAAGAAGCAGAGGAAAGGTATAATTTGTAAGTTCTAAAGAAGGAGACTGACAAAGAGGATGAAGAAATTGTAACCTGATCTTGAGACAAGGTCACATTCTCAGACTGAGAGATGAGATACTAGCTGTGGCTTGAGAGTAGAAATAAAAACTTGTAGAGCTATTGAGGAGGTAATGGAAGTGGAGCCAACTAACAACATGAAGGCCCAAATCAGGGTGAAAATGTCTGGTTTTCACAGAGTGCTTTGATGGCAGAAAAACTCAGCTCTCAGTAGTAAGACTATGTCAACAAGTCTCAAACCCCATGGTGACAATGATATTCCCTTTAGTGTCTGATCTCTGCAAATCTGAACAATGTATGAAAGAGGTTATGCTTAAGTAAAAATTTAAATAGTCTATGCTCATAGTCTTCTGGTAATGATCCAAACCATGAAAAAGTTGCTACTACCCAAATCTAATAGTCAAGGAAACACAAAATCCCAATTACCCTTATGGAGAGAATCAGGGAAATCTTGGTGAGGAAATAACAACGTGAGCTGGGCCTTAAGGAGTAAGCAGTGATCCCCAGAAGGTATATTCAGACTCAAATTACTATTTAATGTCAGTCTTCTTTCTTTGTGCCAGGCATTGTGCTTAAATAAACAATTTATTCTTCACTACACCTTGGTATGTAAGTAGATTAGAAGTAGAAGGAATTTTTATGTTCATTGTACAAAGGTTAAGTGACATCTGAAAGATACAATGTTTATGTTAATATGGAGAAATATCTGATACAAGTCTATTTGAGTCCAAATTCCATCCCCTTTCCCCTTTTTTCATATAACTTGTAACAACACAAAGTGGTCTTAGGTCTTAAAGCAGCCTATTAAAAACAAACTACAGCCAGGTGTGGTGACACATGCCTATAATCCCAGTGGCTCAAGAAGCTGAAGCTGGAGAGGCTGAGGCTGGAGGACCGCAAGGTCAAAGCCAGCTTCAGCAACTTAGCAAGACCCTAAGCAACTTAGCGAGATCCTGTCTCAAAAGAAAAAAAAAAAAAAAAAAAAAAAAAAAAAAAAAAAAAAAACGTAAAAAGGACTGGGGATATGGCTCAGTGGTTGAGAGCCCCTGGGTTCAATCCCTGGTACAAAAAAAAAAAAAAAAAAAAAAACAGTCAACAGTTGCAGAAACACTGGCGTTACTACCCTAATTTATCTGCTGTGCAAGTGCTTAATATCATCCAAAGCCTAATGGTCAAAGCTACTAAGCATCTTTCTATATTCTGAAAAATATATAGCATTCAGAGATACCGCCATATCTGGCTCTGCCAAAGCAAATGGTTCCATGTTCTGTTCTCTTTCATCAACGGCACCAAGCAAAACTGAAAACCTAGAATAACTTCTGATCTACCTTAATCTGCATTATGCTTTCCAGGGATATAAGGAAAGTGAGATCAAAATAGATATCCATACTTCTGAGACTTACTTTGCATAATCAGAATTCCCTAAAGTAATTATGTGGGAACTGATACCTACTGATGGCTACTTTCTTGAATGAAACATACAAGAAAACATGATTAGGAACACTGATATTCAAGGTCAGCACAATGTCACAGTCTAACAAAAAATTCAAGGATGTAGTCATGGACAACTCTTCCATGGAAAATCATACTCTTATGTAAAAAGCTTTTTAGTAGAAATGCAAAGCATCATATTCAACTACATAAACTAATAGTTCACCCTCAATCAAAAGTTCAAAAATAAGCATATGGAATTTACACACCATTTACCACAGGCTGACTCATCATTTTCCATAGACTTGACTTGGCTGCATTAAAAAATTCAGACAACTATAGTTCCCTATTTTAGAGAAGCAGTTGATATCCTGAAATGAGGTGGCTGCATTATGGAGATCTCCGTCCTTCAGACTTCAGCTTCCCCACGATTCTGGCATACTCCAAAGACTGACAAGCACTGAGATTCACTCAGTGCCTTCTAGTTCACCACCATGCCATTTCACTGTCCTCTGGCTAGGAAACTGCCTCAGGCCCAGAAGACACTGGGAAGAATGAACCCAATATGTTATCAAGCCCAAACTTTTTAGGGGATTTTGAAGAGCCCAAGACACAGATTTATCAAGATAGATCCTAAGCTTCAGTAACATGGACTATCGCCAAGCTGCATAAATTACCACACTTCTCTGGACCTTCTAGGGGATTGTGCCACAAAGAATCTCAGTAGATGATATATCGGATAATAGTGATTTCAATCTGACAAAAACAAAATTAAAATGGCAAAGGGGTTGTGGCTCAGCGGTAGAGAGCTCGCCTAGCACATGTGCAGCCCAGGTTCAATCCTCAGCACCACGTAAAAATAAATAAATAAATATTAAAAATAATGGCAAAGGGAAAACTAGTTGGTCACTTTTCTTAGTACTTTCCATCTTGTCTCATTGAATCATCCCAATTTTGAAGTCTCTGTGATATTTTTGTATTACAGATAATCACCACTTCCTTTCATTCTTATGACTGTAAATATCATATAAATTCTATATCTTCTGCTACAGTTTTGTTCTACTCTTCACACTTGGTTCTCCTTTAAGAGGCCTTAATTTAAGTCCCCCCACATCACTCACAATCACATCATTCTGTGTATTTACAGTCCTTTATTTGGGCGGGGGGGGGGGTGGGGGTGGTGGTGGACCTACCACACAACCACACAAATGAACACAAGTGACCGGGAAAGCCCTGGGGGCGAATAGCATCAGGAGCTCTGGCCATGGAGCCCAACGCATGGCAGTGGCAGCTGGCAGAGCTGGAACACAACGGGAGGACACTGAGGGTGGCTAGATACACGGGCGCTCACCCTCGGCCGCAGGAGCCAGGTGTAGCATCAGCTGCTGAGGCAGCAATGGCGGCTCACGAGGCCCAGAGTGAACAGAGCAGGGCCATAGCCAATGCGGCTCTTGACCCAGCAGCGACCCGGGACCAACGTGACCACTTTCAGCAGGCAGGGTCCAACCTACCAATAGTCTAACTTCAGATGCGCAAACGTGGGAGGCACTCAAAGCGGGACAGTGCACAAGGTGGGGACCCCGCCTGTTTCAGTCTCCTTTCTTTAAAGAGAAGCGCCCAGCTACAAAATTTTCTTTCATGTTTCCAAGTGAATGCTCGCTGCCGAGGAATTTTCTTTGCAAAATCCAAACCGATGAACTCCTGCAACAGCCTTGTGCTTAACTCTTTCCTGATGCTTAAACTAATTTCTAATCCCGTTAACAGGTTTCTCCAAGGAACTTGATACCCTATTCTCTCTATAGCTGTGCTACTAAGGAAGAGTTGTAAAAAGTCATTACGTTGACAAAAGATGTTCTACTTAAGTTTTCTCACACGTTAACGTTCTTTTTAGGGATTCTATAGATAAATTTGACCGTTTTGAAAACGAAAAGCTGGCAATCCAAACTGTTTAATCTTACAACGTTCTCATGATGGCCAAAATTTTAATTTTTCTGATTTCTAATATGTAAACACAAGGATTAAATATGTATTTACACAAAAATTTTATTTTAACCACATTACATAATATCAAAGTTTACATAGATAAAAAAGAGTGCACTCATAATATTTAAAATAAAATAAAAATGGATCCAAACACTTTCTAATCATGTGATTTAATAAAATTCAATTCAAATTGGATAATTAAATAAGAATAAACTATGTCTTCATTCTTAATAGATATTTTTCAAGCTGATTAAATAATCTATATAGTTTTTAATTTATGGGATAATTAACATATATGTCTGCTTCTAACAGTTTTTCTTCAAAGGGAAATGCATAACTCATATTATTATGTACATTTACCTGATGCCCTGCCTTTTACAGTCAGGGATAAATCCATGGTAAATATAATTCATTATATAAATACCTATTTCAAGAGATATTTATTAACTTATAAAGTTAAGATACAATCATCAAGTAATCTTAACTCCGAAGTATTGTTTAGGTTGTCATAGAGTGGTAAACAGATATAATTCTATGTCCAAAAACCTTTGACTACATTTCCATTGAAATATTTCTTCTTATTAAAGCATAATAATTTATCTAGATTCAAAGATTTACAGGAATTGTTCCAAAATGTAACCAGAAAGAATTCTAGAAGGAAAGAAAGAAATGCTTCTACAGAAAGGAAAGAAAAATTGGAGACTCCTAGAAGGAAGAAAGAAATATCTCCGGGTAAAAAGGTTTTTATGTATTAAAGTCTTTAATCATAGAAATAAAAACGTTTTTTCTGGATAGAGAAGACTTTGTACAATTATATAGGTTATATATATTTATAAAGATTAGAAGGTCTAAATAGGTGATGTAGAAGGTTTAAGTAAATCAACAACATATTTGTATGTGGCTAAATTGGTTATAAATATATGAAACAGTCAATTAAAAATATTTGAGGCTTTTCCCTAAGAGCAAATATTAATGTGCTAATATAAACCAAAATTTTAACCTATACATTGAGATTACAAGAACTTCTTAAAACATTAGTCTACTCTCATTCCAATAAAACAATTACTTATGGCTAGTAAATTTTATTACTAATTTTTAAGAAATTAAGATTCATTTTTGATTAAATGGTAAATATTTTCAAATACCACCTTGAGTTCCAACTTTCAAACTTCTCTTTGAAAGCTAAAATTAATTGATTTTAAAGCATCAATATAATTATGATAATTATTGCTAATTCTTATATGTCAATTGTATCTCTGTTTCCTAATTATATATCTTTAAAGTATAAGACTTAAGAGAACATTTTATCAAGCTGATGTTCTCCAAACTAAAGTTGTATGATAATTTTAGACTATAAGGATAACAAATTTTATTAAAAATTTACTTATATATTTAGTGTTCTATAACTGGACCTATTATCAGTAAGATATATTATAGAGCTTATATGTTACTCTCTACACTGGGAAGTAAATTTAGCTACATTTTTAAAAGACAATTGAGAGATACTAATTTATTTAAAGGGTAACATTATAAGATATAAAAATGTTTTAATACCTCTCAAGAAGGAATTAAAGCTTCTCTTCATTTGTCCCTTTCATATTCTAGATATAACATTGAAATGAATCAACTAGTTTATATTGACCCAAAGGATTACATACCAAAGTTTATAGACTGATATTCAAATAAGAAACTAAAATTAATTTCAAGATTAAAACACCTTACTTAACTTTTGCCTAGGGACCCATTGTTACAAAAATTAAGAAGTATACATAAGAATCTCTTAGGGTTCTGTTGTCCATAGTTAACTGCTGTTGGCATCTAATACATGGCCTTCTAGACTGTTTTCTATATACATGGATATACATATTTTATATAAAAATGGGATCATGTTGATATTTTCAAGACTTGTAGGACCTTTTAAAATTGTACATTGTTGATGCTCTTTTGCAATGTTACTTTTAATGCCAAATTTTCTATCATATAGTCCCTTTATCCAAAACCTTATGTTAAACATTTGAGTTGAACTTACTGCCTTTAAATACAGTTATTAAAGATATTCATACACTATATCTTTATACATAAAGATTGTTTTGGCATAAGTCCCTTGAGAGGTCATTGCTGGGTCAATGCCATATAAAATTCTATTTTTTTTTTCTAAATAATTCATTAAATCACTGTCCTAAGCAATACTACTATCTCACTTTTACCAATCAATATTTAAAGTACTGATTCCCCATACTTAGATCATTATTAGATTTAATGATAATAATTTTTTTTTCCTAAATTGGTAAGTAAAAGGCTATTCATTATTCTATTTCATTTCTCATTATTAGTAATAAATAAAATTTTTTTCCTATGCTCACCAAACATATATATAATACATATAATATATATATTATTCTAAAAAGATGTCTATTTATGCCTTCTATACCTTTATAGAGGCCACCTCTCCTAAGTTTAAACTCTTGTCTTTCATGTCATTCCAAGATTCCCATCCAAATTCATTTAAAGTTAGGTGCATAGGACTATACTAGGCCATTGTATATAGTTTAAGGTTAATGATACTCTGACTTATATCAACTTTTTCTTCAATTTTAAAAAATAAAAAAAGGGGGAAACAGAACCATACATGTCCCTGCTAAATCTCATAATTTTTTTTCTGCTGAGCAACACATGAAACAATAGGATAAATCAGATTTCAAAGGATAGAATCTAAACCTGTTTTCAAGGAAACTGCTGAAAAACCTGACACCATAGTGTTTACAGGCCTTGGGAGCTATAGGTAAGTGAAATCGATAGAGAGACTTCTATGGACTTATTCCCCAAGTCCTCCTTAATAATGTACCTTTCAATGTGGACTAGAGAATCCATCCCAATATTTATTAATGATACTCATATGATGGATGATCTTACAGAAACTCTTTTTACGTCCATCCATGTGACCAGATTTAAGCATACTGATTACAGTAGGAACTACATGTTGGTCCCATAATGAACATATTGGCTATTTAGAAGTAACTTTTGAGGAAAGACAACATAGGAAGGACCTAGACCAGCCAATTATACTGGTCCTTAGAACTTAAGATTGTATCTGGACAGTTGTTAAAATAGAATGATCATTGAAATAGAGTTTTCTCATAACAAGCCAGTTATTTCCACTGAATATCCACCAATATTTTACTGCCCTAATCATTCTACAATAGAATTTGGCATCTTTCCTAAATGAATATGATGTTCAAATGCTCTGGCAGTGCAACATAAAATCTCTAGAGGTTATAGATATGTTTTGGATTGATCTTCAAAAATTAATAATTGACAATTACATTAAGATGCCACTTCCTACAAAAAGTCTAAAGCCAAGAAGGCTTACCATGGAAGAACTGTCACTGAATGTTTCATTTCTGCTTCTTAAAAGAAATTTGCAAACAACCATGTTTAATTTGGATTCTTAATTTAGTAAAAGATCTAAGAAGCTAGAAATATAATGGAGTTATCTGAAACTACTTTCAGAATACAAAAAACAAGATTAGATATACCATCATTTTGACTCTTTTAAAAATCCATATGATATAACTTACTTCCTACTGTTTGGGTATTATTTACAGCCATATAATGAAGATCAACTTAAAGCCTGGCAAACTGATTGATGTTACACTAGAAAGGTCAATAACTCACATTTGGATTTATAACAGTCATTTCTTATTTGGTGATAATTTGGGTCCTATATATCTTAATGTATTCTTTCAGGCTTATCGCTGTCTCCATATTCACCTTGTTTATGGACATAATTCGTTTTCTCATGACGTTATGACCCCTGAAAATTTCATTGGTAATATTCTAACTTTCAGGAAAGATGATATCCAAAAAAGATCTCTGGCATTTGACTGTTACCTCATTTTCTCCATCTTACAAATGGCCCTATATCTAACTTGATAGGCAGGAACCACAAGGAGTGTTCCTGCTATGGCCTGTGAGCCTATATTTAATCCTCTTATGTTTTAATTATTGGAGACATAATAAGTATCCTGTAAATTATTAAAAAATATACAATCTAACTAAGCTCATTTTCTTAATAATTTGGCTCAAAATATTTCTAAAGTCCTATACAATTAGGTAAATATTGATAAGAGTTTGCAACTGGATTAAATATTCTAAAAGCCACTATTATAGATATCAATAATAAGCTTTCTGCTCTCAAATTCTAACAAAGGCTTAAATGCCATGCTAAATATAAGTATGCCTGTTTACTGCAGCCAAATTTCATGCTTCCCAATAAAATTTGGAAAAAAAAATTTGAAATCATTTGATGGATGTTTGGCATAACAATAATAATGGTTTAAACTTCGTGGGGATACATCAAAGCACCCAGGATACTTTAAAAAGCAGGACTGATCTCATGAGCTGATTTCATTTCTAACTGGTTGAAGACTTTGTAAATTGATTGGCTCCCATCCTGAAATCATGTTGAAACATTCTACATGTTGTGTTATTGAAATGATATGTTTGCTACTAATTCTTTTTATATCATAATAGTAGATCATGACGACCTCAGATCAAGGATCCAGTAACTCAAGTTATAACCCCTCATCAGCATTTATAAATTAAGAATGGGGGAGATATCGTGAGCCATCTGCGGGGTGTGTGTGGACTATGTTGAGCATTGTAACCTAATGAGGGGATAGGTCTGGCATTGGGAACCTCCCGTGGCACCCCAACAGGGATTGATCACCTGATGCAGGTGAACTTAGCCCTCAAGCTCTGAGATCCCACACAACACCTGAGATGGGTGTGACCTGCCTAGACATCAATCAACCTGCTGACATCATGAAGCAAGACTCTGCCCTTGAAACCTTATCCCTGCCTTTGATGTACCCCCTTAAGTAAACCACCAGAGCCATTTTTTCTTTGTCTAGCTCCAGAACCCGTGTGGACTAGATCTATCAGGGGCTTCGTCTGTTGTAAATATATTTCTAAATATTTGTATTTTGTTATTCAGTAGTTATTTCAGATTTTAAGTTTTAGGGTGGCTTAGATTCTCCTGGGTAGGAAGAAGAACCTCCCAATGAGATGCTGGCCGTCCACCCCGATACTTAGCTATTGTCTCTCTTTGACTATAGCTGTCCTACTTGTTATAAGTGGCATTTCACTGGGGTTTTGATTTGCATTTCCCTGATTCTTAATGATATCAAGCATCTTTTCATATGCTTATTGGCTATTTATACATCTTATTTGGAGGAATGCCTATTCAAGTCCTTTGACCCATTTTTTAATTGGTTTGTCCGTCTTCCTGAGATTTTTTTTGTCTTATTTAGTTGTAGAAATGCTTACTATTTTATGTATATTAGACACTTAAAAAGATAAACGATTTACAAATAGTTTCTCCCATTCTGTTGGATGTCCTTTCAATTTCTCAACACTGCTCTTTGATATACAAATATTTTTAGGGGTTGAGAATATAGCTTGGTAGCATGCATGAGCCCCTGAGTTCAATCCCCAGAACAAAAGATAAAACCCACAAATATTTTTATTTTTGCAGTAGTCCAAATTATCTCTTACTTCTTTTGTTGCCTGTGCGTTTGGTGTCATATTTAAGAAACTATTCTCTAATCCAAGTTTATAAAGATTTAGACCTATTTTTCTTTCTAAGAGTCTTATATGTTCAGGTTTAACATTTTTGCCTTTGATCCATTTTGAGTTAATTTGTGTGTGTGGTGTGAGGTAGGAATCCAACTTCACTGTTTAGCATGTGGATATCCAGTTGCCCCAAAACCATTTCATGAAAATACCATTATTTTCCCATTGAACATTTGAGCATACTTATAAAAAAATAACCATACATATGAGTTTATGTACAACTCTGGACTCTCAAATTATATTCCATTGATCTATATGTGGTCTTTTTGCCAGAACCATACTGCTTTAATTCCTGTAGCTTTATCATCAGGAAGTATGAGTCTTCCAACTTTTCTTTTTCAAAATTGTCTTAGCTAGTATGAAATTCTAGGATCATTTTGTCAATTTCTTGCCAAAAAAACCTCAAACAACTGGGCTTCTGGTAGAGGTTGTGTTGAACCTCTAGATTAATTTGAGGGGTACTGCCATCTTAACAATCTTCTGTGACTCTTTTGTGAATCTTCTGATTCACAAACATAGGATGTCTTTCTATTTATTTAGGTCTTCTTTCATTTTTTCAGGAAATAGAAATCTTTCCTTGGAATCAGAAGTAAGAGGCTCTAGAACACTCAAAGGAAAAGTGGCCTGAAACTTTCCCATTTCCAAAGAGCCCGGCTATATTTAGAGTACTTATGTTCCATGAGATTCTGATTTCCTTACAGTAAATTTACTAACCTTAATCTGACATGGGTTTTTGCATCTTGCAACCAAATGGTTCTGAGTCAGGACATTATATATCAGGATTAACAAGACTATAAAAAGAAACTATCAAAAATCAAAATACTTGTAAATGGCAGAGTTGAGATTTAAACTCAGGTCTAGATGGCTCCAAGTTATGTTTTTCCCATCCCTATTACCATTCTTCAAGAGTTCTTGGACTTAACTGGCTGCCAATGTACCTTTACTAATTATACCAAATTAAAGATCTACTAAGTAAATAATTACCATCAAACTGCACATCTGCCTCCTTTAACAATATTTCTTAAATTACATTTCTAATTTTAAATACATCTCTCTAACCCTGTTTATTCTTTTTTTATTTTTTTATTCTAATTTGTTATATATGATAGCAGAATGTATTACAATTCATATTACACATATAGAGCACAATTTTTTATATCTCTGGTTGTATACAAAGTATATTCACACCATTCGTGTCTTCATACATGTTCTTAGGGTAAGGCTGTCCATCTCATTCCACCATCTTTTTCATCCCCCATACCTCCACCCTTCCCCTCCCACCCCTTTGCCCTATCTAGAGTTCCTCTAATCTTCCAATGCTCCCCCCCTTCCCAACTCTACTATGAATCAGCCTCCTTATATCAGAGAAAACATTCTGCATTTGTTTTTTTGGGATTGCCTAACTTTACTTAGCATTATATTCTCCAACTCTATCCATTTATCTGAGAATGCCATGATTTTATTCTCTTTTATTGCTAGGTAATATTCCATTCCATTATATATGCCACATTTTCTTTATCTATTCATTTACTGAAGGGCATCTAGGTTGGTTCCACAGTTTAACTATTGTGAATGGTGCTGCAATAAACATTGATGTGGCTGTGTCCCTGTAGTATGCTGTTTTTAAGTCCTTTGGGTATAGACCAAGGAGTGGGATAGCTGGGACAAATGGTGGTTCCATTCCAAATTTTCCAAGGAATCTCCATATTGCTTTCCATATTGGCTGCACCAATTTACAGTCCCACCAGCAATGTATTGAGTGTGCCTTTTCCCCCACATCCTCTCCAACACTTATTATTGTTTGTATTCTTAATAGCTGCCATTCATACTGGAGTGAGATGAAATCTTAGAGTAGTTTTGATTTGCACTTCTCTAATTGCTAGAGCTGCTGAACATTTTTTCACATATTTGTTGATTGATTGTATATCACCTTCTGAGAAGTGTCTGTTCAGTTCCTTGGCCCATTTATTGATTGGGTTATTTGGGTTTTTTGTTGTTGTTGTTTTTTTGTTTTTTTTTTTTTTTTTTTTTTTTTTTTGGTGTTTAGCTTTTTGAGTTCTTTATATATCCCAGAGATTAGTGGTCTGTCTGATGTGCAAGTGGTAAAAATTTGCCCCCAATCTGTAGGCTCTTTATTTGCCTCACTTGTTGTTTCTTTTGCTGAGGAGAAGCTTTTTAGTTTGAATACATGCCACTTATTAATTCTTTATTTTAATTCTTGCACTATAGAAGTTTTATTAATGAAGTAGGGGCCTAATCTGATATGATGGAGATTTGGGCCTACTTTTTTTTTTCCTATTAAATGCAGAAATCTTGCTTGTTCTTATCTTTTAGTTATAACCCCTAGAATTCTCCCCCTTTCCCCCCCAGTTTTCTATGCTTAGTAGTTAAAGCTTTGATTCTTCACATTCTGAGAATTATGGGAAAAATTGCCCTTGTATTCTTGAATATTACATTTCTATTAATAACATCATGTGGCCTAAATGTTTTTCTCAACATCTTGATGTTTATCAGGCTTCATCATTTCTGTCAAGAAACTAGATTTACAGCAGAGAGTATGTGCTATGGTAATGGTAACTCTCATCTTGCTCCAAAAAATTTACAGACATTTGAAAACCACAGCTTTAAACCAATCAATATGACAGTGTGGGAAAAAAGAAGCACTATCTACACAATTTCAGCAGACAGATTTTCTTCTCTTCTTTCTTATTAACAGTGGGAAGTATTCTCTGGTAACAAATAACATTGAAGAGACAAAGACCAGAGGGGAGGGACAGAAGCCTGAGATGGTGTATTTTTAGTCATTTTGATTAAATTATGGAGATGTGAAGTTGATAATTTATTGAAGGGGAACAGGGAAGTCTATGTAAATGTTTGCAAATGAATAATTAATGTGACTTTCCGACATCACTAGGCCTTTAATTAAAGCCACTGTAAAACAAAGCAAGAACCAAAGAGCACAATTATTATTGCAGCTAATTGTAACTTTCCTATTCTAAGTAACAGTTGAGAGTCCATACTTAATTTGCATTTTTAAAAGGAAGAGACACCATACCTAGGGTGACAGTTGCTTTTTATCCCAATTTAACTACTTCCCTGCAGACCAAAAATCTATTAATACATTAATGAATTTCCTCCTACTAAATTATTACCCAGGAAGTTTGGGGATTTACTTGTTGGTTTTTAAAAATACATATTAATTTTCATGAAAATGATATATTTGTGCTTCTCAACAACTTAGAAGGTGAAATGAATACTCAATATTAACATCAATCACTTAGTGTATTTTTCCACCAGCTGTTTACAACACCTGATTGAGCATGTGACTGCCAATAGGTCTTTCTTCATCTCCTTCATGTCTTACTCTTTATTATCATTTTTATTCACTTTTCATCCTCATAGTTCCATTTTTTTCATCTATTTCTCTTTTGCTCATTTTTAGTCTCCTTTTTCTGTCTCTTTTACTTCTATTTTTGTCTCTATCTTTTCTCCACATTAATTTGGGACTAAAATCAGTTTACTTCCTTTTACATCCAAGAGGTTTATTTCATGGCTTCATAAAGCTTAGAGAGTTAGAAAATTACAATCTCTTCTGTGCATCAGGAGTTGTTTTCAGGGGTCTGACATCTGCAGTAAGGAGGACAGATCCAGCAAACAAGTTTATCTAACTGCAAGCTCTGTTAGTGTGGATCTATGGCTTGTTCGACCCTGTGACCTTGTAACTAACCAATGGTACCTGGCATAAATAGCAGGCCCTGCAAAAGGGTTAACCTGCATTGAATATATGAATAATTTATCATGAGAAATAGAACGTCCAAGGGTATTTATTCATCTCAGCTAATCAACATGATCACTTCTAAGAAATCAAAATCAAATTAATATCAGAAGATAGCCTAGTTTCAATCAGGAAAATGATCCTAAAAGATTTTAAAGGATATTTTCATAAAGCCAGAGCATCCTGGTAAATTACCTCATCAAGTATAGCATGTCCCAGGAATATATTGGCCGAGCTAATAATATTAATAGTTATAATCAACCAGTGGCTTGGGAGGCTGAGGCAGGAGGATCAAGAGTTCAAAACCAGCCTCAGCAAAAGCAAGGTGCTAAGCAACTCAGTGAGACCCTGTCTCTAGATAAAATACAAAAAAGGGCTGGGGATGTGGCTAGTGATTGAATGCCCCTGAGTTCAATCCCTGGTACCAAAAAAAAAAAAAAAAAAAAAAAAAAAAAAAAAAAAAATATATATATATATATATATAATTGATTTTTTAAAACTTTAATATGAAGCTGAGGATATAGCTTCATGTCAGAGAGTTTGCCTAACATGCTGAGGCTATAGGTTTGATCCCCAGTACCACACACACACACACAAAAAAAATTAATCTGAATCCCAGAAATATGAAATAGTGGATGCATAGTTTCCCACTTTTCAAAATTCTACATGAAGCAATAAAAGCAACTAGATAACAAAGTCAGAAACACACAGACAACATTTATTTTAAAACTGTATGACAAGGTACTCCCACAAACCACCAAATACAAATGAGGAGAGGTGAACCACCAACATGTACAAAACTTGTTGGCATCGGCATCCACTTAGTAGGAAAAAGAAAAAATCCATTAAGCATCTTCTGATGGCTTTGACAACAGAATCTTCTTATCTTTTTATCCAGGCATATCTTCCAGGAAGGAGATGCTGACATAGAGTCAGGAGTGCTACCAGAGGGAGGAACAATGAAGAGCAACCACTGGGAGTGGGATCGAAACTCAGCAGAAGCGGAACAAAGGAACAAAAATTACCAGCCCAAGGTAGGGTAAATGAACAAAGGCAGAAAATCTCAGAAAGAAAGCAGCTATGTTTATAACACCACATAAAAGGAGCCTTGGAAAATTACAAAATACTTTCCTCAAGCCCACATCATTTTACAAGTTCAGGAAAATTGATTTCACATTTAAATAAGCTAAAGGAGAGTATCAAAGTAAAAACACAGACAAAATTATTATTTTAAAGTGACAATAAGAAAATCAATCAATCAGTCTCTCTCTCTCTCTCTCTCTCTCTCTCTCTCTCTCTCTCTCTCTCTCTCTCTCTCTCTCTCTCTCTCTCCCCCCCCCCCCCCGCCTCTGTCTCACATACATACATACACCAAATTGTGGTTCATGCTCAAATCTGAGAATGTGTAATCTTTCTTTTAGCTTACTTTTAGCTCCTTCACACTAAGAACCTAAGAATCATGGACTATGAAAGAGCTGTGTAAAGAGAATGCACACTCAATTTTTTAAAAGAATTAAACCAGTGAATCACATAGATCTATAAGGGTCAGAATCAGTAAAAACCTGAAACATTCATAGGGCAACCTTGCCTGATTCAGTCAGTAGAAAAGAGATAAATTTGAGCTTCAACAAAATCTTTTGTTTTATTCCTAAAAATTCAGAATTCAGGTGGAAAAGGAGTACCTTTATCAAGACTCGAACTCAGACCTACAGTGCTATTTATTTCCACAGGATGAGTCATTTCTCCTTACATGATTGTTTCTTGAGAAGAAAGCTGGGGTAGGAAACAATTTGCTATCATGATGAAGAGTGCAGGGGTTGTGTTAGAACTGCCCAAGTTCACATGCATTAATATACTGTATGCATAGCATGGTGCTTAACCTTTTTATGCCTCCTTTTCCACCTATGAAATAGGAAAACTAATTCCTCCTTGTTAGAGTGGTTGTAAGTACTAAGTGTATTAATACAAGTAAAGCACTTATAACAGTTCCTGGCACACTGTCAGCATCCCATGTGTGCTATATGTTATTTTGTCTTATACATGTATGTATCCCCTAATTATTTAGTATAAAAATACTTAAAATTTTTTTTCATTAAACAGGGTTCTCTAAACAGGAAATATGTCTTACTCAGCTTTGTATTCTTAATAATAGCACAGTGTCTAGCACAACATAGAGCTTAATACATGTTGTGGGAATAAATCAAACAAGACATGGAGTAAAAAAGCTAAGGTAAGAGCTGTTCTGCAATATAACACAATTTCTTTTATTAAACATAAAAGCTATTCTAAGCCTTAGTTTATGCTTCACCAGAAAGTCATCAAACTATGTTTTTTACATTAATGGCAAAAGTATATTATCCAATCTTGCACTGGAAAATATATTTTTAAAAAATTCCAAAGCTTAACTATTGCCTGAATCAACTGATGAGTCTTTGCTGCTCTCTAGTGGAAGAAAATGTAAAGCACACAAAGTTGATAGCCACAATAGGCTGAAATAACTTCTTAAAAAATCAAAACAACTTTCTACTCAAGTATTTTTCTAAGTACTCTATCGTATAAACTTTCAAAAAATTTTCCAAAATTTATATTAATGTCTCAGGTTAACAAATTTGTTTGCATTCATAATCTAGTCCTTTTGCAAAATCAAGGACAATGTTAAAATTTACACCAACTGGAATAAATTGCAAAATAAATATGAAGTGAAAACTGGGGAGGGGGAAATTCCAGGTGAAGAACACCATTTAGAAGTATAAATCTCAAGTGTCTTTCATTCCATTATTGTTTAAATGTTTGCAGTTAATCCCTCTGTTTTCTAACCTCAGATTTCAATACAATTTTAGATCACTGAAATTCTGCAAAGTGGTTTTAAAAAAAAGTCCTCAGTTCAATCCAAAATTTTTATGAGTGCTAAGTTTGTGCAAAAATTGATAAGGAAAGGTTGGTGGAATATACTAAAATGAAAAGACATAATCCCTATATATAAAGAGGAAGGTTCATGGAAACGAATAACACTAAATAAAATAGAAAGCAATCTGTCAGTATATTCCTACTCTGCTGGTGGTACAAATTCAGACATGGTAGTAAAGGGAAGATGTGCACTAGGAAAGCTTCCTAAAGTAGGTGGTAAATGAATGGGCTCTTTAAGGGTGGGTAAATCTTCAACAACAATAAACAAGAGACAAGTTACTTCAGAGAGAGTAGAAAGGGTGAAAAGATATATAGGAGTGGAAAAGTACAGATCATATGTTGGAAAAGATGGCTAGTCAGGAACAGCTGCAGTGGCAGATGCATTCAGAAAAGAAATCAGAAACAAAGGCCAGTTAGAAATCAAGGCGGGCCTTGAATGTGATCTCGAAACCTGGACTTTGACCTATCTGCATTGAAAAGTTGTTGAAATTTTACAAGAGGTCCCAATGTTTTTAGAAAGAAACATTTGGTTGCAATTCAGAAGATAAATTGAAAAAGAGAATGCTAAAGTCACAAAGATCTGTGGGGAGATCACCCATGTGGTCCTGACATGAGAATCTGAACTGTAGGTGTAATAACGGCAATAGAGAAAAAGACATAGATATATAGTGCTTCAAAAGGAGAGCCAAAGCCGGGCGGGGTGGTGCGCACGCCTGTAATCCCAGCACTTGGGAGGCTGAGGCAGGAGAATCGCAAATTCAAAGCCATCCTCAGCAATGAAGAGGCACTTAGCAACTCAGTGAGATCCTGTCTCTAATAAAATACAAAAAGGGCTGAGGATGTGGCCCAGTGCTTGAGTCCTCTGAGTTCAATTCCTGGTACCAAAAAAAAAAAAAAAAAAAAAAAAGAGAGAGAGAGAGAGAGCCAAAATTACTGGTCAGTGTTTAATGCAGGGTGTTGAGTAAGAGGAAAGAATGCAAATAGGAGAGAATACAAGGTCTCTGAGGTGTTGAGTCTAAGCAGCTAGAAAGATGTTGAAGCCAATGAAGCAGAAAGTACAGAGATAGAGACAATTTGGCTCTGATCTCCATGCGTTGCCTACTCGGCACATGTGGTTAAATGACAGTTATTCTAGTATCCACTGCTTAAAAATGTCATTATCATTTATACAAAGAAGAGAAGAGAGATCAAAACTATGTAACAGCGGTGGCGTACGCCTGTAATCCCAGCACTTTGGGAGGCTGAGGCAGGAGGATCGCGAGTTCAAAGCCAGCCTCAGCAATGGCGAGGCACTTAGCAACTCAGTGAGACCCTGTCTCTAAATAAAATACAACAAAGGTCTGGGGATGTGACCCAGTGGTCGAGGGCCCCTGAGTTCAATCCCCGGTACCACAAAAAAAAAAAAAAAAAAACTATGTAACTTATTTAAATTTGTAACAAAAGTCTAAAAGTCACCTAATACCTCTGTGTCTTATGGTATAAATGTTGATCAATAAGTTCCTATAGTTCATTGATTTATTTTTATTTTGTTTTAAATTGACAATAATTGTTCAAATGGTATTTCTATACATGTTACATTGTGTAGTGGTCAAATCAAGGTAATTAGTATATTCATTATCACAAACATGGATCATTTCTTTGTGGTGGAACATTCAAAATCCTCTCTTCTTGCTATTTTAAAATATACTTTATTGTTTACTACAGTCACCCTACTGTGCAAAGGAAAACCAGAACTTAATCCTCCTCAACTATAATTTTGTACCTATTAACCAACTTCTTATCTGACCTCATCCCACCCATTCCAGCCTCTAGTAACCACTATTCTACTCTGAACTTCTATGAGACCAACTGTTTTAGTTTTCACATGTGGGTACTTGGCTTATTACACTTAAAATAATATCCATCAGGTTTATCTATGTTGTCACAAATGATGTGATTTCACCTTTTTATGACTATATCACATTTTCTTTCTCCATGCATCCATTTATAAACACTAGAGTTGATTCCATATCTTTGTCAGTACTGTTACAATAAATATGGGCATGCAGATGTCTCTCCTACATGCTGATTTCTTCATACCTTACACAACAGCTTAAATAGCCCTTTTTTAAGAAAAATAACTTAAAGTAATGCTTATGTCCATGGTACAACATTTTTAAATTACCTAAAAGCATACAATCAAATATTTCTACCAGGTGTGGTGGTACTCACCTGTAATATCAGCTACTTGAAAGGCTGAGGTCTGAAGATCACAAATTCAAAGCCAGCCTCAGCAACTTAGCAAGACTGTATCTCAAAATAAAATACAAAAGGGCTGGGGATGTAGCTCAGAGGTAGAGACTTACCTAGCTTGGGCCAGTCTCTGAGTTCAATTCCCAGGACTACATTAAAAAGAAAAACAAAATTCCTTCCCATCCCTGACATCCAGTACCATAGTTGCCTTCAAACTAACCAAGTTCTGTGTCCTTCAGGAGAAATTTTACACATATGCAAAAATATATGTAGAAATATTGGTTTTATTTCCCTGCCCTATCCACACTCTTCTGTACCTTATTCTGGCACATAATCATTCTTACATATTACGCTAAACTCTAGTTCACCAGTTCCAATTGATGGACACATATTATTCCCATTTCTTTCCTTTAGAAATGATGTTGTAATAAACATCTTTACATATACCATATTTCTCACATTTGTAAATATATCTAATGTGGGTAATCCCCCATTTCATTGGATGGTATTGATTGACTCCATTCTATTGATGATTTAATAAATTAGTGTAGTTTCTTTTTGTTTCCATCTTCCTCTTTATTCCAAACTTTAGTCAATTAAAAGATTTTTTCTTAACACTTGTCTTTAAAATTTAAATATATTTATCTTCTGTTATCTATTTTTATTTTATTTATCAGCTTTAAATAAATTTTAGCTTCTAATCATAAAGGGTACTTATACCACATCCCATTTTTTCCTCCATACCATCTTTTGTTTATTCTATCATTTCCATTTCCAGAGTTCATAAACTAAATTCCATTCTAACCATTAATTCCAAGTCAGCTCTATCTTTTTAACAATTATTTTGATTAATTAACACATAGTAACTGTATAAGTTGATGGCATTCACTGTGGTATTTTCACACATGCATACATTATGTCCAACCACCCTTTTTTCTAACCTTGACCCTTCCTCCTTCTCCCCTCAGCTCCCTTCCCTCTTGATTTCACATTCAATCATACTAGTACCTTATTACCACTCCTTTTGCCATAATGTCTCTCCATTTATCTATTTGTTGATATTTTCTGCTATAAAGACTCATGGAAATTATATTCTCTGGGTTTTTTAATATTCAAAGTTATCTGTTTTCTTCATGCTAGAAAGATAATTTGACTGGGAGTACATTTCCTGAGGCTAAACTTTCTTTTCTTGAGAATTTTAAGTATTATTCTATGATTTTTCTAGTATTGCTTACTGTTCTGAATAAGTATCAATCAATCTGAAGTTTTTCCTTACATGCAATTTCATCTTTCTGCCTAGTAGCATGGAGTCTTAATCTTTAAGGTATAGTAATTTTGTTAGAATATGTCAGTGTTGACCATCTATGCCAAGTTTTCCTGGGATACAGTATGACTTTTTCATATATAAATCCAGGGCTACTTTTATTTCTAGGAAAAAAATCTTGAATTATATAATAATTAAATATTGCATCCTTCCACTCAATCTAGAAAAAAATTCTTGACATATATATATTGAAATATTGTATCCATTCCATTCAATCTATATTCACTGGTGTAAATTGTATCATCATCTTTTCCTACTTACCAATTATTTTTGTCCCTAATCCTTCTAAATTCTTTGGGGATTTCATTCCTTTCTTCTTTTCTTTTTCTTCCCACCCCCCCCCCCCTTTAATTTCAACTCACTTGTCTCTGGTGTGTTTTCAGTTATATTTACTTATATTTGGACTGCTTTAATGATACCTTTATTTCTATAATAGTTTTATATTTCTCTTCCATTTCTTCCCTGAACTCATTTTTCAGTTCCTTTGGTGGTCTCAGAATATCTTCTGTGGGCCCTAGAGTTCTTTGTTTTGAGTTTGTCTTTATGGAGGCAGTGCCTGAGTAAGCTTTGCTATTTCACCTTTTAGTGCATAGCAACATGGTTTGTCAAAAATTTTATGTGATTTATAGTAGCAGTTTTTCTGATGAGAGTTTATTCCCCTACTTCTTTACTGTTCCTTTTCTCCTTTTTGTTTCATTTATATAGATCCTATGATGATCCTTTTTTATTACTGCTCATATTTGAATGCAATGAATTATTCCCTATGATCACTCACTATTGATAGGAGGTTTGTAAGATGACAGAATCAAGATCCTCTTCTGAATTAGCAGAAATTCTCCTGATTTGTGGTGGTGTTTCTTATGACACAGGGTTAGGTATGTAAGTTTTCTCTCCCTTTACTTCTGTCCAGTCAACAATGATCAATTGCTAAATCTCTGTCCTCCAATCTGTCCCACTGATAAAATAAAATACATAACTTAGATATGGATTATTAGTGTGGTTCTTCATTCATCCCCATCAATCCTGCTTCTCACTGGTAATAAGTAGGTATAGAGAGGTTCCCACTGCCACAGTACCATTATTCCAAATAAGGAATTGCTGGGGGGTTCCCTCAGGGAATCTTTTCTTTGTCAGTTTTGCCTGAAATATAGATATATAGAGATATACATAAATATATAGATATATATGTAGCATTTCTTTAAAGTTGCCCCTTTTCTTCTTTCGCCATAACTGCTCAGTAAAGCTTTCTCATGTATTGTGACTCAAGGTTATAGATTTAATCTATCATCTCTCAAAGATGGAGCTTGCAAATGCAAGCTGTTTCTGTTCTTCTGACCTTGGACTGATTTCTGGAATAGGAGGATAGTGCCATTTTTTTACTTGGCCATTTTCAAAATGGAAGTCTCTATAATAAGGTCTTCTTAGCCTCCCTACTTTCAATTTTTTTTTTCTTCCTTTTATCCATTTCCCAATTACAACCAGAAAGGTCTAAAATGAAAGTTTAATCATGTCAGTACCCTGCAAGAAATCATTTGATGACTCTGCATACTGTTGGGATAAAGGCCAAATGCCTCTGTGATATGACCTCTGTCTACCTCTTCTGCATCATCTATTATCATCCAGTCCCTTACTCAATATTACAGCATATTGAATTTCTGTTAGTTATTCAAACACCCCATGATCTGGTCTGCCTACAAGCATTCGATATGTGCTTCTTTCTTCCTGGAATATTCCTCTGACACTGACCACCCTCATTCACTTCTTAACTATTAATAACCTTTCAGCTCTCAGCATAATAATAATGACCTATCATTTTTTATTATTTACTAATGCACTGTGCTAAGCTATTTATATGTAGTAACTTATTTATTTTCACAGCAAATCAATAAGGTGAATACTATTATTGTCCACATTTTAAATATCAGGAAACTAAAACTTAGAACACTTAAAAAAAATTTGTCAAGACAATAAAGCCAGTGGATAAAGGAGCTACAGGCAGACTTCAGCACTCAGAAGGACCTATAACAACAAACTCCTAGCCATATTACTCTTATGTCACTTTTTCCCACTCTTCAAATTTGGATTGTGTGTGTGTGTGTGTGTGTGTGTGTGTGTGTACACACATATGTATATGCCAATAGCTGTTTGTACTTCTCCTGTCATAGCTTTTAAACCAACATGTTACAATTACTTGTTCTTTATCAAAGTCTTCTAAAATATGATATTCTTGAGTGTGTTGGTCATTTTAGTGGCTGTGACTAAAATACCTGACCAGAAAAACATTGAGGAGGAAAAGTTTATTTGGGGATCATGGCTTCAGAGGTTCAGTTCATGGTTGACTGACTCCATGGCTGTGGGCCTGGGATAAAGCAGAACATCACAGCAGAAGAATGGAGGAGGAAAGCTACTCAGCTTATGGCAGGCAGTACACAGAGGGAGAGCATGAGGAACCAGGGACAAGATATAACCCACAAGGGTGCACCCCCTGTGACTTACTTCCTCCAGCCATGCCCTACCTACCTACAGTTACCACCTAGTAGTCCATTCAAGTTAGTCCATAAAGTGGATTAATCCATTAATGAGTTTGTAACTCCTATAATCCAATCATTTCACCTCTGAACATTTTTGCATTACCTAATACATGAGCTTTTCAGGGGTACCTCCTATCCAAATTATAATAATAAGGTTACAAGCCATATATTATTTATTTTATTATTGTATCCCACATTGCCTGACACAGAGCAAGTGCCTTTTTTGTTGTTGTTCTGTACCAAGGGTGCTTAACCACTGAGTCACATCCTCTGGTTTTTTTTTTTTTTTTTTTTTTTTTTCAAGGCAGGATCATGCTAAGTTTCTCAGGGCCTCACTAAATTGTGGATGTTAGGAGTGAACTTGTGATCCTCCTACCTCAGCCTCCCCAGATGCTGGGATTATAGGTGTGTGTCACCACATATGGCTCAATAACTATCTTTTTAATTTAATTTAGCTTTTTAACCAATCTAAATGTTAGAACTAGCTTCTCAAGAACAGAAATAATTAGTTAAAATAACATCTTTGTTTCCTAAGCTCTTCTTCTCCCTCTCACATCATTGGGTATAAAGCTCTGGAGATGCTTTTCTAGATATAGGAGGATTCATTAAATTAATCCTATATGGGAGCATTATGACCTTGACCTATTCCCAATGGAGATGGACAGTTGTCTTCTCTTCCCTTTACTTTTTTTCCTTCTAAGTCTATATATTTTCATGAACAGTAACTTTTAAATTTTTAACTGATATATAAAAATTGTACATTTTTATGGGGTACCATGTGATATTTCAATACATATATTCATTGCGTAATATGTAAGCAGGGTGAAATAAGGTTAAACATATCTATCTCCTCAAACGTTAATATTTTCTTTATAGTGAAAACACTCAAAATCTTTTCTTCTAGCTTTTTGACATATAAAGTAAATTATTATTATTGATAGTCACCCCAGCACACCAGAATTTCATGTTTCCTAAATATAACTTAGTACCCATTGATCAAATTCTCCCCATCCCTCCCAATTGCTGTCCCCCACTTTTCCAAGCTTCTGGTAACCACTATTCTACCTTCAATTTCTACAAAAGCAACTTTCATAAGTTTTACATATGAATGAGATCATGGGTACTTGTCTTTCTGTGTCTGGCATATTTTACTTAACATAATAATTCCAGTTTTATCCATGTTGTTGCAAATGACAGGATTTCAATCTTTTCATGAATGAATAGCATTCCATTGTGCATATGTACTACATTTTCTTTCTTTTTTTTTTTAACCACATTTATCCATTCATCAGTTGGTGGATACTTAGGTTTTTTTTTGTTTTTTCTTTTTTTCCATTCCCTCGTTAGAGTAAACAATGCTGCATTAAACATGTGAGCACAAATGTCTCTTCAACATACTGATTTCATTTCCTTTAATATATACCTGGCAGTGGAATTGCTGAATCACATGGTAGTTCTACTTTTAATTTTGAAGGAACATCCATCCAGTTTTCCATAATGGATACACTAACTTACATTCTCACCAACAGTGTACAAAGGGTTCCTTTTTCTCCACATTCTTACCAGTACTTGTTACCTTCTGTCTTTTTGATAATTGCCATTCTAACTTGAGTGAGATAATACCTTATTGTTGTTTTGATTTGGATTTCCCTGATGGTGAGTGATGTTGAAGATTTTTTCATATACCTGTTGCTCATTTGTATGTCTTCTTTTGAGAAATGTCTATGTAGATCTATTGCTCATTTATTAATATGGTTATTTGTTTTTTTTCTATTGAGTTGTTTGAGTTCTTATATTCTAGAAATTCACCCACCGATCTAGTTTACCCATTGTCATCTATATAGTTTTTAAATATCTTCTCCCATTCTCCATGTCTCTTGATATTTTTCTTTGTTATGCAGTAAGGTTTTAGCTTGATGGAATCACATTTGTCTATTTTCACTTTTGCTTCAGATGCTTATGGGACCTTGTCAAAACAGCCTTGTTCATTCAAATGTCCCAAAGCATTTCCCCCATTTTCTTCTAGTAGTTTCATAGCTTCACATCTTACATTTAAATCTTTAACCACTTTTGAGCTGACTTTTGTTACTGGTAAGAAATAGGGGTCTGATTTCATTCTATTGTATATGGATATCTAATTTTCCCAACACCAATTATCAAAGACTCTCCTTTCTCCACTGTCTTTTCTTTCCACCTTTGTTAAAAATCACTTGGCATAGATGTATTGGTTTGCTTCTTGGCTTTCTATTATGTTCCACTAATCAATGTGTCTTTTTTATGCTAATACCAAACTATTTTGATTGCTACAGCTTTGTAGTATGTTTGAAGTCAGGTAATGTCCCCTGCTTAGTTCTTTTAGATTAAAACTGCTTTGGTTATTTGTTTTTTGTTTTTTTTTTTTTTTTTTTTTTTTTTTTTTGTGTGTGTGTGTGTGTGTGTGTGTGTGTGTGTGTCTGCATACAAATTTGAGGATTGTTTTTTCTAATTCTCTGAAGAATGACACTGGTATTTTGATAGGGATTGCATTAAATCTATAGATTGCTCTGTGTAGTGTAGGCATTTGTGTGTGTGTGTGTGTGTGTGTGTGTGTGTGTGTGTGTGTGTGTTTGAATTGAACCCAGGGCCTCATGCATTCTAGGCAAGTATTCTACCACTGAGCTACATCCCCAGCCCATTGTAGGCATTTTAAAGATATTAATTTTTCCAACCCATAAACATAGATTGTCTTTCCATTTCCTGTTTTATCTTCAATTTATTTCATCAATGTTTTATTGTTTTTATTGTAGAGATATTTTACCTCTTTGGTTAAATATTTTCCTATGTACTTTTTGTAGCCATTGTAAACGGGATTGGTTTCTTGATTTCTATTTCAAATAATTGCCTATTGGTATAGCAACACTACAGATTTCTTCATGTGGAATATATTTTGAAATGGAAAATGATGTTTTATAGGATTAAGAAATTGAAAAATATGAGAGGAGATAGATAGCATCATCAAAAAAATCAGCTGCAGAATCAGAGATAACTGCTAACAGTAAACTAAAAATCACTTACCAGTTCTAGAAAAATACTCCCACCAGAGCAAAAGTTTCACCAGAGACATCTCTTCTTATCTGAAAAAGATGAGGAAGTGTGGGTGGAGGAATAGTTTATGTTGTAATAGCATAAAGTATGAATTCCGTATTTTATAAACTAAAGCTGGGCGCAGTGGCATATGCTTGGAATCCCAGCTACTTGGGATGCTGAGGTAGGAGAATCACTTGAGCCCAGGAGGTTTTTTTGTTTTTGTTTTTGTTTTTGTTTTTGTACCAGAGATTGAACTCAGGGCACTTGACCACTGAGCCACATCCCAGACCTATTTTGTAGATTTTTAATTTTTTTTTCCTATTTTGTATTTTTTTTTTTTTTTTAAATTTAGAGACAGGGTCTCACTGAGTTGCTTAGCACTTTGCTTTTGCTAAGACTGGCTTTTGATCCTCCTGCCTCAGCTTCCCAAGCCATTGGGATTACAGGTATGTGCCACCACACCCTGAGTTAAGGCTGTCCTTAAACTCCTGGGCAACATAGCAAGACCCCCATCTCTTAAAAATAAAAAAATAAAATAAATAAATAAATAAATAAATAAATAAATAAATAGTTGTTTTTAGGAAACCTCCTTAGTTACAAGATATGGAGTCATAACAAAATATAGAATATTAAGCACACGTGAACATTCTCTAATGTTCACATGCTAGGCCATAAAACAAGCATCGATAAATTTAAAAGAATTGTTTTCCATAAAGGAGGCACTAACCATACATCTCTTTGAACATGGGAAATATGGCTTGTATGGAATGAGATGTGCTGTGAAGATAAATTACACACAAAAGATTGTAAAAACTTAATATAAAAATAAGAATGTTAAATATTTCAATAATTTTAAATATTGAATGCTTGCTTGCTAAGATGCTGATATTTAGGGAATATCTATTTAAACAAGATACATCATAATTTTTTAAAAATCATAAAAGGCATGTTCTCTCATTATAGTGAAATTAAATTATAAATTGACAAAAGAAAAAATTAGGAAATTCACAAATATGTGAAAATCAAACAATACATTCCTAAATAAACCAATAGGTCAAAGAAGAAATTAGAAATTGCTTTGATATGAATTTAATGCAAGCACAACATACCAAAACTTATGAAATGCAGAAAAGCAATGCTTAGAAAAATATTTATAGCTGTAATATTTTAAAAGAACAAAGGTTCCCAATCAATAACCTAAATTTTCCACCTTAAGAAACTATAAAAGGAAAGCAAACTATGCTAGCACCAAGAAAAAAGAATGAAATAATAAGTAATAATAATGAAGACTAGATTGAAGTTAATGTACCAGAGAATAGAAAATTGAGAGAAAAAATAATTTTGAATTGATTTTTTGAAAGATCAACAAAATTACAATGTTTAAACTACATTAACTACATAAAAATCAACAACACTCAAATGACTAAAATTGGGAATGAAAGAAGGATTATTACTCAGTCTTTCAAAAATAAAGGTATAATAAGAGAATACTATGTACAAGGGCATGAATTACATAATGTAGGCTGGGTATGGTGGCATGCACCTATAACTCCACTACTCAGGAGACTGAACGTAGGTGTTCATGACCAACTTGGGCAACATAGTAAGATGCTGTCTCCTAAAAATAAATAAATTAGGTAAATAAAATAGAAGAAATGGACAAATTCCTAGAAAGACAAACACACTAAAACTGCTGTGCTCCCATGTTCAAGGCAGCTTTATTCACAATAGCTAAGATACAAAAACAATCTAACTGGACAAAAATAAATGAATGCTGCTGTGGTTGGAATGTGGCCCCCAAAGTTCATGTGTTAGAAACTTAATCCCCAATGCAATAGTGTTGAAACATGGGAAAGCAGAGGTGATTAGGTCATGAGAACATCCCTCATAAATGCATTAATGATATTATCATGGGAACATGTTGGTTACTGCACCAGCATATTCCTCATGAGAATGAATTCAGTTACCTTGTTCACTTTCTCTCATGCTCCTTCCTCTTCTCTCACCCTCTAACCCTCTGCCATTGGATGACACAGCAAAAAGGCTCTCACCAAATGCTAGAATCTTGATATTGGACTTCCTGGCATCCAGAACTGTGAGAAATAAATTTCTCCTCATGATAATTTACCTAGTCTATGATATTCTGTTATAGCAACCCAATTTTGTGTCTAATAAAAAGACAAAAAATGAATTAAAAAATAACATCCAACTATATGTTGTTTGCAAGAGACTCACTTTATAGGCAAAGACAGTCACAGACTGAAAGTAAAAGAATAGATATTGTTATACCATGCAAATGGGGCCTGCAAACAAGCAGGAGCAATTATTGTCATATCCAACAAAGCAGGCATCAAGCCAGAATTAATCAAAAGAGACAAAGAAAGTCACTTCATACTGGTAAATAGAACAATCCAACAAGATATAACAACAGGGGTTTGGAGTTGTGGCTCAGTGGTAGAGCACTTGCCTGGCATGTGTGAGGCCCTGGGTTCAATCCTCAGCACTGCATATAAATAAATAAAATAAAAAAAAGATCCATTTACAACTAAAAAGAAAAAAAAAGATATAACAATAGTAAATATTTATTTCTCAAACATCAGTGTACCTAATTACACAAAAGGGACACTTTTCAATTTAAAGACTCAGAGAAAATAGACTGTAGTACAATAATACTGAGTGATTTCAACACATCTCTCTCACCAATAGATTATCCAGATATAAACTCCCTAAAGATTCTTCAAATCTAACAGATTTGAATACTTCAAATCAAGTAAACTAAACAAACATCTATAGAATATTTTATCTAACAACAGTCTACTTCACTCTCTTCATCTGTTCATGAATCCTTTTCTAAAGCAGACCATAATTTAGGTCCCAAAGCAACTTTAAGCAAACAAACAAACAAACAAAAAAACAAAAATTCCATGCATGTTATCTGATCATAAGGACATGAAATTAGAAATCAACACAGAAACAAAAAAACTACTGAAACTATATAAACAAAGACTACACAATATGCTTTTGGATAATGAACGGATAACAGAAGAAATTAGAGGAAATTTTTTTCAAATCTCAGAATAAAAAAAAACTAGTTATAAAACACACCAGAACCTCTGGGACACCCTGAAGTTACTTCTAAGAGGAAAGTTTTTAATTTTGCATACTACATAATAAATTCAGAAAGATTCCAAATAAACAACCTAATAATGCATGTCAAGACCCTTGAAAAAGAAGAACAAACCAATGACAAAACCAGTAGAAAGAAGGAAATAATTATTATCAGAGGCAAAAATCAATGAAATAATTTAAAAGACAATAAAAATGATCAACAAAACAAATAACTAGTTCTTTGAAATGATAAATATTAGCAAATGATTGTAAAACAATATTAAGAAATAAATACAGCAAGTATAAAAACTCAAATGGTATGAAAATACTTTGTGCAAAACCAATGACTTGGAAAACTGTGCTCTTTATATGTAATATGAAAGGAATTGCACTCTAAAAGCATGTATAACAAATTAAATTAAATTAAAAAATTTTAAAAAAGAAATAAATACAGTATGACCAAGAAAATATTATCAAAAAATTTGATTCGGGCTGGAGTTGTGACTCAGCAGCAGAGCACTTGCCTAGCACATGCGAGGCGCTGGGTTCGATCCTCAGCACCACATAAAAATAAATAAGTAAAATAAAAGATATTGTGTCCAACAACAATTAAAATAAATAAATAATTAATTAAAAAAGAAATTATAACTGATTCAACAATTAAAAATCTATTCATGTAACTACATGAATAAAGTAATGGAGATAATCATATTGTGATTTCAATACAAACACAAATAATTTGATAAACGTCTGAACCCAATTAAAATTCTTTGGTAAAGTATAAAGGGAAACTTCCTTATCAGAGAAGAAGAATATATATATATATTAGAAACCAAAATTAATCATAGCAGTTAATAGGACATTCCTATCACATCCAAAAATAAAGTTAAAATGTCTGTAGTCCTCAGAATTATTAAACAGTGTTTGGCAATCCTGTTTAATACTAATACATATTATAATCTATTTAGAAAATACAATTACTTATCTGAAATCTATTTAATCTAACAAGAAAGGAAAAAAACAGCAGGATAAAGGAGAAACTAGTTAATGCTTTCTTATAGATCAGCATTAATCATTTAGAAAGTATGCTAGGGCAAAAACCCAATTTACAACAAACAAAACTCACAAATTACATAGGAAAAGGTTTTAATAAATATGTTCAACATTTAAGAAAAAATTCCAGACATTACCAAAAGACTTTAAATATGAATTTAATTAATTCACATTAAGACCCATGACAACTAGTATTTACTTGCTGAATATTGGGCACTGAGATAAATTATTTAGAAATATTATAACATTTAATTATCTCAATAAGCAGTTATATTTATCCTTCTTTTACAGTGAAGACATTGAGGATTGCAGAGTCCAGGTAACTTGCCTATGGATACAGAACCATCACATGGTGAGGACAACATTCAAATTCAGTTTTGTCAGGCTGGAGGCCTGGGCTCTTAATCACTGTGTAATATTAAGGAGATGGAAAATTAAAATGAGTGAGGAATTTGCTGTCTTCTAAAAAAAAAAAAAAAAAAAAAACAGTGAGAAACCAAACAGTTACTTAAATGATTAAGGGGTAGGAACAAAAGTGTGAGGAAATTGAAGAATGTACACCCTGCCTGAACTGAACAACTCACCAGGCAATTATTGCCATGTGGGACTGTGGGTTTAGTGTTAAGGATTTTCCAATTCTTCAAAAGAAACTAGAAATCAAGATGTGAATATACAATGCTCCATTTTCAAAACTAAAAATGGTCAGGGAAGTGACATCAGATAGCTCCGAGGACCTGTTTCTCCACAGAAACAATGAAAAAGAGAGGCACAGAAACTGTCAGAATCTATTTTATTGGAACTATGGAAAATAGACAATGGTTTACCAAAATGAATGCTGACTCAAGAAAGTGGCCATTTGCAAACAATAGGGGAACACTGCAGCACAATTATTGGTCCTTTTACTCCCCCTCCCCAATTTGGCAGCAGTTTTGGAGATGGCAGACCATGTTCACAGTGTGAGACCATAGTCCCTGGTTCTAGAAGAAGCAGAGTAGACCTTGTTCTCAAATAATTGGGTTTATCTGTTTTGACCTGTCAGGGGACTATCTAAAGGACTGACATAAGGTGACCTCAGAACTCTTGAAGGCTACCAAAAAAGGGATGGAGGGAGGAAGGAAGGATTATAGGCAAGGGGGTGGGAGGAGAAGGGATGAAAAGAAGTGGCTATAAAAAGGGCATTCCCTAGCATATTTCAAGCTCTGAAAGAAAAGGGATGTCAACCAAGAATCTTATATCCAGCAAAGTTGAGCTTTAGATTCGAAGATGAAATAAAAACCTTCCACGACAAGCAAAAGTTAAAAGATTTTGCAACTCGAAAGCCAGCACTACTGAACATCCTGGACAAAATTTTTCATGAAGAAGAAGAGAAAAATAACAACAAAAATCAACAAAGGGAGATATTAAACTAAGGGAAATACCAACCAGAAGAGAAACCAAATCAAACTAAAAACCATAATACAAATAAAAATGGATGGGAATAAAAATCACATCTCAATAATAACCTTGAATGTTAATGGCCTAAACTCGCCATTCAAAAGACACAGATTATCTGAATGGATTAAAAGAAATGACCCAACAATTTGCTGTCTCCAAGAAACACACCTCATAGAAAAAGACATCAATAGACTGAAGGTGAAAGGCTAGGAAAAGTCTTATCACTCACATGGCCTGCAGAAGCAGGCAGGAGTTTCCATTCTCATTTCAAATAAGGTAGACTTCAAGCCAAAGCTAATCAAAAGGGATAAAGATGGATATTTCTTACTACTTAAGGGAACCATTCATCAACAGGATATAACAATCATAAATCTATATGCCCCAAATAATGGAGCACCTACATTCATCAAACAAAGGCTTCTCAAGTTCAAGAGTAAAATAGACCACAACACAGTTATCCGAGGGGACTTCAACACACCTCTCTCACCAATGGATAGATCATCCAAACAAAAGCTAAACAAAGAAACTTTAGGCCTCCTTAAAACAATTAATAACTTAGACCTAACGGACATATATAGAATATTTATCCCTCAGTAAATGAATACACTTTTTTCTCAGCAGCACATGGCTCCTTCTCCAAAATAGACCATATATTATGTCACAAGGCAACTCTCAGCAAATATAAAAAAATAGAGATACTACCCTGCATCTATCAGACCATAAAGGGATGAAATTGGAAATCAACGACAAAACAAGGAATAAGAAAAACTACTCCAACAATTGGAAGCTAAACAACATGCTACTGAATGAACAAGGGGTTGAAGAAGACATCAAAGAGGAGATTTAAAAATTCCTAGAGGTAAATGAGAACACAGATACAACGTATAGAAATCTCTGAGACACTATGAAGGCAGTAGTAAGAGGAAAATTCATTGCACCAAATTCATTCGTTAAAAGGAAAAAAAAAACAACAAATAAATGACTTAACATCACACCTCAAAGCACTAGAAAAAGAAGAACAGATCAACACCAAGAGCAGTAGAAGACAGGAAATAATTAAAATCAGAGCAGAAATTAATGAAATTGAGACTAAGGAAACAATTCAAAGAATTGACAAAACTAAAAGTTGGTTCTTTGAAAAAATAAACAAAATTGACAGACCCTTAGCGATGCTAATGGAAAGAAGAAGAGAAAAAACTCAAATTACTAACATTCGTGATGAAAAAGAGAATATCACAACAAACACCTCAGATATACAGAAGATAATTAGAAATTACTTTAAAAACTTGTACTCTAATAAAATAGAAAATACTGAAGGCATTGACAGATTTCTAGAATCGTATGATTTGCCTAAACTGGATCTGGAGGCTATATACAATTTAAACAGATTGATTACAAGCGAAGAAATAGATGTCATCAAAAAGCTACCAACAAGGAAAAGTCCAGGACCTGATGGGTTTACAGCCGAGTTCTATAAGACTTTTAAAGAAGAACTAATACCAATGCTCTTCAAACTATTTCAAGAAATAGAAAAAGAGGGAGCTCTTCCAGACTCTTTCTATGAGGCCAATATTACATTAATTCCAAAGCCAGGCAAAGACGCATCCAAAAAAGAAAACTCAGGCCAATATCTTGCAAATTGCATACAAAAACATATCAAATAGATAGTGCACCATGATCAAGTGGGGTTTATTCCAGGGATGCAAGACTGGTTCAACATTCGGAAATCAATAAACATAATATATCATATCAATAGACTTAAAGATAAAAATCATATGATTATCTTAATAGACGCAGAAAAAGCATTTGACAAAATACAGCACCTCTTTATGTTCAAAACACTGGAAAAACTAGGAATATCAGGAACGTATCTCAACATTATAAAAGCTATTTATGCAAGGCCCAGAGCTAACATTATCTTAAATGGAGAAAAATTGAAAGCGTTCCCTCTAAAAACTGGAACAAGACAGGGATACCCCCTTTCACTACTGCTATTTAACATAGTACTGGAAACTCTGGCCAGAGCAATTAGACAGACAAAAGAAATTAAAGGGATCCAGATAGGAAAAGAAGAGCTCAAATTAGCACTATTTGCTGATGACATGATAATATACCTAGAAGACCTACCAGAAAACTTTTGCAACTAGTAAATGAATTCGGCAAAGTAGCAGGATACAAAATCAATACCCATAAGTCAAAGGCATTTTTGTATATCAGCGACAAAGCCTCTGAAAGGGAAATGATGAAAACTACCCCATTTACAATAGCATCAAAAAAAAAAATAAAATACCTGGGAATCAACGAAAGAGGTGAAAGACCTCTATAAGGAAAATTATAGAACACTAAAGAAAGAAATCATAGAAGAACTCAGAAGATGGAAAGACCTACCTTGTTCTTGGTTAGGTAGAATCAATATTGTCAAAATGTCCATACTACCAAAAAGCATTATACAGATTCAATGCAATTCCAATCAAAATCCCAATGTCATTCTTCAAAGAAATAGAAAAAGCAGTCATGAAATTCATTTGGAAAAATAAGAGACCCAGAATAGCCAAAGCAATCCTGAACAAGAAAAGTGAAGCAGGTGGCATCACCATACCGGACTTTAAATTATACTATAGAGCAATAGTAACAAAAACAGCATGGTATTGGCACCCAAACAGACTGGTAGACCAATGGTACAGAATTGAGGATACAGAGACTAATACATATAATTTCAGCTATCTTATATTAGACAAAGGCACCAAAAATGTACAATGGAGAAAGGATAGCCTTTTCAACAAATGGTGCTGGGAAAACTGGAAATCCATATGCAACAAAATGAAATTAAACCCTTATCTCTCCCCATGCACAAAACTCAATTCAAAGTGGATCGAGGACCTAGGAATTAGACCAGAGACAATACGCCTAATAGAAGAAAAAGTAAGCTCCAATTTCCAACATATCAGATTAGGCCCCAAGTTCCTTAATAAGAATCCTGTAGCGCAAGAATTATTACCAAGAATTAATGAATGGGATAGATTTAAACTAAAAAGCTTCTTCTCAGCAAAAGAAACAATCAGTGAGGTGAATAGAGAGCCAGCTAATTGGGAACAAATATTTAATACGTGCACATCAGATAGAGCACTAATTTCTAGAATATATAAAGAACTCAAAAAACTTAACACCAAAAAAACAAATAATCCAATCAATAAATGGGCTAAGGAATTGAAAAGACACTTCTCAGAAGAAGATACACAATTAATCAACAAATACATGAAAAAATGCTCAACATTGCTGGCAATTAGAGAAATGCAAATCAAAACTACTCTAAGATTTCATTTCACTCCAGTCAGATTGGCAGCTATCAAGAACACAAACAACAATAAATGTTGGAAAGGATGTAGGGAAAAAGGCACACTCATACATTGTTGGTGGGACTGCAAAATGGTGCAACCGCTATGGAAAGCAGTATGGAGATTTCTTGGAAAACTGGGAAAGGAACCACCCTATGACCCAGCTATCCCACTCCTGGGTCTATTCCCAAAGTACTTAAAAACAGCATATTACAGTGACACAGCCACTTCAGTGTTTATAGCGGCACAATTAACAATAGGTAGGTTGTGGAACCAACCTAGATGTCCCTCAGTAGACGAGTGGATAAAGAAAATGTGGTATATATAAAAAATGGAATTTTACTCAGCAATAAAAGAAAATAAAATAATGGCATTTGCAGGTAACTGGATGAAGTTGGAGAATATAATGCTAAGTGAAGTTAGCCAATCCCAAAAATCCAAATACCGAATGTTTTCTCTGATATAAGGAGGCTAGTTCACAGTGTTGTTGGATGGGGGTACATAGGAGGATTAGAGGAACACTAAAATGGTCAAAGGAAAAGGAGGGGAAAGGAGGGAGCAACGGGGAAGGAGGGGGGAAAAAAAGGGAAAAAAATTGGTGGTTGAATGAGATTGATATCATTATCCTAAATGCATGATTGAAGATTTGAATGGTACTTATATACTTTGTATAAAAACAGTTGTATGTAAAAAGATGCTATATATGTGCATTATGAATTGTAATACATACTACTATTATAAATAAAAAAGGAAAGGAAAAAAAAAAAAAAGGGCATTCCCCAAAAATATTGAAAGGGAATCTGCTAACATCTGGGCCAAAAGATGAAGATCAAGGTAAACAACAGACATGTTGACAGCTTGGTAGGAAAAGCTGGGAGAGAGATTATTTGAATAATTAGGAAATTGGAAGTTTCCTGTATGTGGCTCAGAGAAGGTTGCATTCTCAGAAAAGATCTGAGAAACCCTAATTTTCTACCTCTGGTTGGTTTTAGGCTCACTGTAAGCAGAAAGTAAAACCTAAAGCAGAGTCATAGGTATTGCCAAAGCACTAAAGGACTTTCCTAACACAAAGCCAATCTACAAAGACTGGGAAATATTTTTTGTTTTTTATTTTTAATTCTAGGCATTCAAGAAAATCTATCAAAACACTAGCTGACTACAAATTAAAGGAAGGAAAGTTTCAGAGACTAAAAATGATGAAAACTATAGGCTTTACAAAAAGTTTAGAAAAACCTTTGAACAAACAAAACCCAAACCCTACTTTAAAAAAAAAAAAAAAGGAGAGGAAAAATATGATCTCCAGAGCTATTATATTATGCTATTTACATTATAATATACAAGATGTTCAGTTTTCAACTTTGGTTTTTATTATGAAACATTCAAAGAAAGAAACAAGTAAGTGTGGCTCATTCCCAGGAGAAAATGACAGAAACTATCATTAGGGAAATATATGTATTGAACATACTAGACAAAAACTTTAAATCAATTGTCTTGAATATTTCAAAGAATTAAATGTAACTATGGGTGAAGAGCTCATGGATATCAGAAAAATGATGTCTTAACAAATGGAGAATAGCAACAAAGAGATAAGAATTATAAAATGGAACCAAATAAAAATGGCAGAGCTGAAAAGTACAATAACTGAAATGAAAAATCCTCTAGAGGATTTTAACAGCTGATTTGAGGAGGCAGAAGAAAGGATCAGCAAACTTAACGATGGGTCAATTAAAAATATTAAGCCCAAGGAGCAGAAAAAAAAAAAAAAAAAAGAATGAAGAAAAATGACCACAGCTTCAGAGACCTACAGGACATTATCAAGTATACCACATATGCATAATGGGAGCTCCAGAAATGGGGGGAGGGTGAAAAAAGAATATTTTCAAGAGGCTTACTGAACACCAAATGTACAAAATCACAACAGATCCACACCAAGGCACATTATAAATCTCTGAAAGAAAATGCCTAACATACAGAATAAAAAGAGAATATTAAAAGCCACTAGAGAAAGGAATCAGATTACATATAGGGGGAAACCAATTAGATTATGTACAGATTTTTCAACCCAGACCTTAAAAGCTAGAAGAACCTGGAACAATATATATCAATCTCTGAAAGAAAATGGATGCCAACCAAAAATTTTACATCCAGCAAAATTAAGCTTTAGATTTGATGATGAAATAAAAACTTTCCACAATAAACAAAAGTTAAAAGAATTTACAACTTGAAAGCCTGCACTACAGAACATCCTTGGCAAAATATTCCATGAAGAAGAAAAGAAAAACAACAATGAAAATCAGCAAAACTTCTCAGTTTTGATAAAACAAACAAATCTACACATCCATCTCAACAAGGATGCCAAGAAGAATAAACAAGACACTGTACCATGGTATATCACTATCAAATTCAAAAGTTAGACTGTTTTTTTTTATATAATGTTCAAGAGCGAGTTATATCTGTATAAAAACAGGCATATAATATAAAAGAATGAAATCCATTGTCCAAAAATAGATCCAACATATCCAAATAGTTTTCCACAAGGCAAGAAGATGATAATAAAAGGAAAAGAGAAAAATTGGATATACAATGTAAATTTTTTAAAAACATCTTCTAATCTTAACATGATTATCTATAATAGTCTTTTTTATTTGTTCTTTTTTAGATATACATGACAGTATGGAGTGGATTTTGACATATTATGCATACATGGAGTATAACTTATTCTAAGTAGGATCCCATTGTACATGATGTGGAGTTTCACCGGTCATATATTCATATGTGAACACAGGCGAGTTATTCTACTGTAAAAGTTAGACTTTCTGAAAAAGACTCTTGAAAGAAGCAAAGGAAAAGTGGCTCACACACAAGAATCTTCAGGATCATCAGCTAACTTCTTAGCAGAACTCATGGAGACAAGAAGGCAGCAGGATGATATATTTAAAGTACTAAGAGAAACCACTGTCAACAAATCATACATTAGGCAAAAAATTCATTTAAAAATAAAGAAGAAATTAAGACTTTCTTAGAAAAACAAATCTGAGAAATTTCATCTGCAGTAGGGCTTCCATACAAGAAATTTTAAAGAAAGGACTTCAAGTATAAACAATTACATAGCAACTTGAAGCTATATGAAGAAAATAACACTGATATAGAGTGTAGATAAATTTAAAATCCAGTGTTATCGTATATTTGGTTTTCATCTTTTCTCTTTTTTATATGATTTAAATTATAAATGCACAAAACAATAATTACGAATCTATATTAATGGACACATAATGTGTAAGGATGTGATTTGTGACAACTTAAAAGAGGAGAAATAGAGCTATATCGAAATAGTTTTATATACTACTGAAGCCACTATTAAAAATAAGTGGCTTCAAGTTTAAGAAGTTAATTGTAATTCCCTGGTAACCACTAAGAAAAAAATAAAAATTATATTCATAAAAGGAGTAAGAAAGGAATCAACATGCTACACTACAAAAACCTATTAAACACAAAGAAGGCAGTGGTAGAGGAATTAAGGAAACAAAAGAGATATAACTATAGAAAACAAATGGTAGACTGACAGAAGTCCTTCCTCATCAGTATTGAATTCTCCAAATAAAAGGCACAGATTGACAGAATGCATTTTATAAAAAGAAAAAGAAAAGAATAAACAAAAACATGATCCAGCCATATGCTGCCTACAAGAGAATCTTGTTAGTTCCAGAGATACAAGTTGGTTGAAAGTGAAAGGATAGAAAAATATATCCTATGCTAACAGTGACCAAAAGAAAGCTGGAGTTGCTATACTAATAGATAAAATAGACATTAAGCCAAAAACTGTTACAAGAGACAAAGAAATACATTATGTATTGATAAAAAAGGTTCGACTACACAAGAAGATATTGTAATTATAAACATATTGCACCAAAGAGAGAACTCCAAAATATATGAAACAAACACTGACAGATTTTAAGGGAGAAAGAGAAACAATTCTACAAAAACAGTTGGAAATTTCAATACCTCACTTTCAATAATGGATAGAATATCTAGAAAGAAGATCAATAAGCAAATATAGGACTTGTTGAAAAACACTATAAACCAACTAGACCAAACACATAAAGAATATTCCACCCAACGATAGCAAATACACACTTTTATTTTTACAAGGACAGTTAAATTCCTTTTTTAAATTATTGGCTATATTTAGTTATACCTAACATTAGGATTCATTTTTTTACATGATTACAAAAGCATGGAACATAATTCATTCTAATTCAGTTCCCAGTACTTCCCCTTTCCCTCTCCTCCTTCCTTCCCGTTCCCTTCCCTCTATTCTACTGATCTTGTGGGTATTTACTTATAGTTTTCTTAAATTAATGTCTTGTGGAAATACATGTGGTGAGATTCATTGTGGTATATTCATATATCTATGTAGGAATGTTAGGTCAGATTTATTCCACTGTCTTTCTATATCCTGTCCCTCCTCCTCCCTTCTCTTAATTCCCCTTCATCTACTCCATTGATGTTCTATTTTTTATTCCTCTGCCCCTTTATTTTGTATCAGCTTCCACATATCGAGAAAACATTTGAACTTTGACTTTTGGGGAATGGCTTATTCCACTTAGCGTGATAGTCTCCAGTTTTATCCATTTACCGGCATATGCCATAATGTCATTCTTCTTTATAGATACTCAATTCACAATAGCCAAGCTAGGGAACAAACCTAGGTACCCTTAAATAGATGAATGGATAAAGAAAATGTGGTATATATACACATTCCTTTCTTGGAACATTTTCTAGGATAGACCATTTAGTAGGCCACAAAACAAGACAATATATTTTAAAAGATTGATATCATGCAATGTATCTTCTCTGAACATAGTAGGACAAAGCTAGAAATAAATAACAGGAAGAAAACTGGAAAATTCACAAATATTTGGAAATTAAATAACAAAATTTTAAACAATTTGTCAAAGAAATCACAAGGGAAATGAGGAAATACTTTGAGATGAATAAAAGTGAAAACACAACATGCCCAGAAACATGGAATGCAGCAAAAGCAATGCTCAGAGTGAAATTAATAAACACCTACATTAAAAAAGAAGAAAGATGTCAAATCAATGAAGAATAATTTTGTAAAATATACACATATCTAAAGGAACAGGCATATGGATTTGCATCAGGCTATTTCCAAAGAATATACATCAAAATATTAATAAAAATTACATCTTGAGTGCTGAGGATATTTTTTACTTTATGTTTATTTTTCTTGCTTTTCTACAATGATTATGCTTAAATTATAAAATGGAAAGAACAGATCTGCCATACCAATGCCTCTTTGAAGCTGTAAACCATAGCTTATATCTCTTACCCTAAACACAGTGTTCACTTGCTGCACACATTCTTAAATAAAAATGGCAGATAATTCATTAATGTATATTCAATAAACACTTCTTGAGCACCTACTATGTTCTAGGCATGGTTATGTAAATAATTTTATTACCTTGTGCCTAGTTATCACTTTCTGTTCCTAAGTGTGGTACCAAGGTTACCACCACATGCAGCTTGGCCACAACTATTTGTACTTAGATTTTAAACCTAATCTCTAATTGCTGGATTCAATTAAACTCCTATTGATGGAATGCCTGACCATCTTTGACCTGCCTCAGTGATTCTAGGCTTTGGAGAATCAAAGCAAAATGTCTCATCAATCACCACCTCTTTACTATCCTGCTCCTGAATGTAGAGAGCCTGCCGACCCTGAAGGAGCCAAATCTCAAAACCTGGACCCACTGGCCACCACTATCAGTGCAAACTCTCCTTGTTAAATATTCCTACTAATATCTTTCCTCCACTTTCTTTACTCCCTTCCTTTCTGGAACTCTGGTTTGGCCTCCTCCTAAACCTTCTTTCTGTTCTAAGATCACTGAGTGGTGTGATTTTAGAATCCATTCTCACTGGATCTTCTCACCTTTCTCTGGTGGTCTAGCCATAGATTATCAGTCCAATTCAGCAAGAAAACACCTTGGGGCTTGAGTTTCCAACAGCCAGATGCTCTTTACAAAGGGGATGGGAAATAGCTGCTAATCTGTTCTATGAGACAGAGAATAGGCTTGGAGTGGGAGGACAAAAACTCTCCCTTCTCCACTCTTCTACTGTGAGGAAAAATCCATATGGTTTCGGTAAACGTGAGTGTTAGATCTAAACTCTTCCTGGTACCACTGAAAATAGCACTGGCACTGTTTTGTAAAATAGTACTGAAAAATGAATTCTTGTTGTTTGATTTTTGTTGTTTTGGGGATGGAACTGTTTTGTTTTGGTACTGGGGATTGAACCCAGGGGCACTTTATCACTGAGCTACATCCCCAGACCTTTTTATTTTTCATTTTGAGTCAGGTCTCACTAAATTGCTTAGGGCTAAATTGATGAGGCTGGCCTCGAACTTGTGATCCTCAGCCATCCGAGTAGCTGGGATTATAGGCATGCGCCACAGGGCAAGGCTAAGAACCATTTTAAAAAATAGACATTTGGCCACATCACCCTAATATCGAAAAGAATCTAAAGAATAACATTTAGATTCTAGCATTCTAGATTTACTAGCGCCGTGCCCAACCCTAATACACCATGCTGTAGTAAGAATTCAGAACTAGAAGAAGCGTGACTTTGATTTGTTAGTAATGGTAATCTCTGTTCAGGTACGCGACCCCCATGTGGTTAGGGGGTGTGAATTAGAGGAGTGGCACCTGAGAAGGTCTAGTTCTCACACCGGAAACCCATGAAGGCACAGCTGGAGGCATCCACGTGGGCCCCAAGGCCTGGGTGCTGGAGATGGCAGGGGAGCCCCGGTTGCCTGCAGTCGCGCTTCTCAGTAGCACGCGCTGCGGCAGCCAGCAGCCCTACAGTCTTGCTGAGAACCCTGCAGCCAGGCCTTCATCCGGCCACCCAGCTGGGCGCCCAGGCGGGAACAAAGCCCTTGGAAGCCGCACTCCAGGAGGGTCTCCAGGACAACTGCTCGGCCCCGCCCACGGCGCCTGGCAACTGGCGACCAGTCAGGGAGACCTCAAAGAATGGACGATCCTGAAGAAGAGGATCCAGGAGAATCCCTGGAAGAAGAAAGCCCAGCCATACCCCCAACTGCTGGCCACACTGATAACCAGGAAGAAGACAAGGAGAAGAACCAGGATCAAGAGGGGGCATTTGAACAAATTCATCACAGAATAGCTGACCAAAATGGCCAAAGAGTATATGGAAAGCCTGAACCCATCATGTCTGACCAAGCTAACCACAAAGATTCTGAACACTTGGAGAATAGCCCATATGATCAGGCTGACCTAAAATCATCTGAACATACTGATGACAAGGCATACGACCAAGTTGAAAATGTAGCAGATAGGGAGATTGATGGCCAGGTGCCTGGCTTGACTGAGGAAGGAACTTCTGAACAGCCTGAAGGAAGCTTGTCTAGACAGGCCAAGAGAAGCGCTGCCGAGCAGGCCGACCAGGCTGAAGGAAGAGCTTCCATACAGACTGACCGCAGAAGGTCCAGCCAGACTGAGCAAAGAACTTCTGAGCAGACTTATGATAGATTGTCCATACCATTTGATCCAAGAGTTTCTGGACAGACTGATAGCAGAACAACTGACCAGGCTGAAAACACAACTGAGAAGATTGCCCAGAGACCGCTTGGGTCACCTGACCTAGGAACTTCTGAAGAGGAGGACAGGCTAGCTGAGAGAACTTACCAGGAAGTTGATCAAGTTGACAGTGGAACATATGTAAAGACCCTCTACAGTGTTCACGACCAAGCCACTGCAGGAGCTGAACAGCAGACTTTTGACCAAGCTGATGAGCTTAAAGTTGGCGAGGATGACTACAAAAGACATGACAAGGCTGACTACCTCGTAGACAAAGAGGCTTACCCTAGAGACCCCCTGTCTTCCTATGGGTCTGAGTATGGACTATTACCCCAGTTCAGAGATGGCAAAGAGGGTGAAGACAGACTACAACCCTGCACATTTGAGGATAGTGAAATACACCTCAAAAACACACTTTCAGATGAAGTAGAAAGTAGAGACACAAGCCCTATGCAATCCCAATACCCAATTGATACCAGATTCACTGGGCAATTTCTAGCTAAAAACCAAAATTATTACCAAAGATTGCCCAGCTTGTCAACTAAATCGGATGTCATCATTCAAGAAAAATATCGAGCCACAGATATCGGTCCTGTAGGTTAAAGGGGCATATGATACCTTTGCGGTGGGGGGAAGAGAGGCCTGTGGAATGAGGTAGGGATAAGGGGTGAGAGGATACACGTTGGGTCAAGAATGAGGAATATACCTACATGTTGTTTGTGACACACAAGTTTCAGGAAGGGTAGGAAAAGAATAGGAAGAGATGGATTTCTTCCTCTACTCCTCTAAGGCCATTTCGGAAGAAGTAAGAAACCAGGATTTAGAAAATCTAAGTTTCAAATTCTGGTTCTGTTACTAACTCTGTGGTACTAAGTTACTCCCACCCCCTAGGTTTCTACCAAGGGAAGAGATTTGGATATAATTGGAGATTCCTGTGAAGGGACAGTATTTGAAGTAGATTGGAAATGTCTAAGGTACCCACAGGACTTGAGGTATATTATGTTGCTCTGAGGATAAGCTAAGTCTGACTGCTACCGTTAAGATACTGTCAGTACTAGATTCCACTGGTTGTAACAACAGCAAAAATTGCTGGAGCTTTTAAATTTATTAAAAACTCCTTGGGGGGATATTTCAATTTCAGAATGATTATTCAGAATCTGAACAAGGAAAGAGTTCTCGTATGCCCAAACAAGGTATATATAAAAAGAGATTACCTCCCGTAGTTTATGAAGATCCTTATCAAGTTTCACTTCAGTACATGGAGAAGAGCACAACATTCTGCAAATATTCCAGGTAAATCTCTTAATCCTTCTCTTTAATTGTGAATTAAAAAGTAGTTGTGAGGCTGGGGTTGTAGCTCAGTGATAGGATGCTCACTTGGCATGTGTGGGGCACTGGATTCAATCCTCAGCACCACATAAAAAAAATAAATAAAATAAAATAAAGGTATTATGTCCACCTACAATTAAAAATATATTTTTAAAAATGTAGTTGCAAAGTATGCGTTCAATCAAAATATATGTGGAATATATAATTGAATGATGTGAGTACATTAAACATATCTGAATATTTTACACTTAAAACTTGCCTGATTGCTATTCCCTCAAATGAGAAGTGTATTTGCTTTATGTTAATTTTCTGTGTTATTCAATACAACAAAGGTATGGAAGTAAATCTTTGAAATTTGATATATCCAATCTCATTTAATATTGCAACATAATTAACATGATTTTCACCTTTTAGAATCAAATGTTTCAGAAGAAATGTTATACGTAGGGTTACATTGTGTTTTAAATTTTTAGTCAAACGTCTTTGACTATTCTTCAAAGCAAATAACTTATTAATTTATCAATCTAGCAAAATCACATTTCTCTAACCAAAGACTTCTCCAAAATTTCTCACTACCTCTATCACCTTAGAAATTCCTAGAAATACCCATTTCTACTTATTATTAAATTTTATTCCTCCAAATTTTATCTTAATCTGCCTAAGTTTTTCAGTAGTAAGAAAATAAGTTGTCATTTTGTAGAGGTACTTTAATTTTTTTCAAAATGCTATGGTATTTGTTAGGTTAGTTGGAATGATTGATGAGTTATGACCTAGCTGCATGAGTTCCTCTTAGAACCAAAATGTGATGTCTTATGCTCTCTCTCTCAGCAGATCACTGAAAACTTAGTCTATGAAAAGCCAGAGGACCCCCTGAATTTTATGCTGCTTCAGGTATGGAACAGGATAAAAAGAACAACCTTTTCATTTGCATTATTGTAAAAGCACATATACAACAGACTTTACAAAACAAAACATATACAATTCTGAATTATCATGAAGTAAAACTACTTCAATTTACATTCAAGTTTTTAAAAGATAGGACATTGCCAGCCTCCCCAAAGCCCCTTTTCCTTCCCTCACAATTCTTACTCCCAACCAAAGAATTGTTAGTCTGATATTTATAATAATAGCTTCCTCACTTTTTTTAAAATATTTTTACTGCTAACCATGAATCATGAAATACTTCTGTTTAGATTTGTCGGCTTTTCAAACTGTACTCAAAGGGAACCATATATAGCATATATTCATTTGTATATTGTTTCTTTTGCTCAAAATCATGTCTGTGAGATTGATCCGTCATATGGATGTAGATATCCTTCGTTCATTTTCATTATTGTACAGTATTCATTGTGTTGAATATTATGATTTATCCATTATATCTTTAATGGACATACAGATTGTTTACAACTTAGAGCTATTACAAAAAAACTTTTTTGCTATGAACATTCTTGTATGTCTCTCAGTGCACATTCTCTTGAGTATTCACCTTGAAAAACAGTTGCTAGATTGTGAGGTATATATTTGCTTAGCTTTAATAGATTGTTTTGAACAATTTTCTAAAGTGACTGTACCAATTTGCACTCCCACCAGCCGTGTGTGAGAGTTTTAGCTGTTGTATATCCTTACCAATGCCTACTATTGTAGGTGTTTTTAGCATTCGCTGTTTTGCTAAGTTTCTTTTTGCCTTTTCCTGATTACTAAGGCAATTGCATACCTTTTTATGTGTTTATTGGACATTTGGAAATCCTTATTTTTTTACTGTTTGTGACCATTTTCTACTTCTACTAGGTTTTGAGCTCTTTGTGATTGTTTGTTGAATGTATCTTTCCACTATGTTCCAGCTCTTAAATATCTCTTTTAATGAACAGACTCTCTTTAATTTTAATATCATCAAATTTAACATTCTTTGTCTTTATGATTAGTACTTCTGGTGTCTGTTAGAAGTCTCTCCCAGCTCCTGACTATGGTTTTCTATATGGTTGTAGAAGTTATTTGTGTGTTTTTTTAATGGAGGAGGTTGATTTCATTTGCTTGTTTGTTGCCTTTCACATTTTTATCCACATCTATTTGGAATTGATTTTTTGGTAGGGCAGAGGTGGGGTCAAGTTTCATTTTCTTCCAACAATTGTCCAGTTGACCAAGTGCCTTTTAGTATAGAAACTATACCTTCCAGATGGGCACAATGGCACACACCTGTAATCCCAGTGGCTCTGGAGGCTGAGGCAAGAGGATTAGTAAATTCAAAGCCTGCCCCAGCAAAAGTGAGGCACTAAACAACTCAATGAGACCCTGACTCTAAATAAAATACAAAACATGGCTGAGGATGTGGCTCAGTGGTCAAGTTTCCCTAAGTTCAATCCCTGGTACCCACCCCCCCCCAAAAAAAAATCATACCTTCCACACTGTTATTTGTGTCGTATATATTTTATTTGTTGATATTCCTGTTTCACAACAAGACTATCTTAATTAGTGTGCACTGGAACAAGTCTTAATATCTAGTAAAACAAGTCCACTCACCCGATTCTTCTTCAAAAATATCTTTGATATTCTTGAACCTGTGCGTTTCCATATCAGTTTTTACAATTATTTGCCAAGTTACACAAACATACATACAAGCACACACTAGTGAGATTTTATATTGGGATTGCATTCAATCAAATTAGTTTGGGGAGAGCTGACAGCTTTAAAGTGAGTATTTGCAATCCTTGATCCTTTCATTTATTTGGGTCTTCTTTGAGTTTTCTCAGTATATGAATTATTGACATAAATGTTTTTCATGACTTTTAATAGTCTTATTTGTAGATGTTTAATGCTTTTTTTTTTTTTTAAAAAAAAAAAAAGCAATTCACATTTATTATTGTACAGAAGTCCAAGCATAGCAGAGCCAGTTTCCCTGCTCAGAGTCTCATAAGCTGCAAATCAAGGGTGTCCCTGAGATGTATTTTCTTTTCCTTTTTTTTTTCTTTCCATAATTCTTATTGATGCACTATAATTACATTTAACGGTGGGATTTGTTGTCACACATTCATGCATTTACATGATATAACAATATAATTTGGTAATTATTGTTCCCCAGTATTTCCACTTTCCCTCTTCTCTTCCCTCCCCCTGGTTCCTTTCCTATACTAGTTTCCCTTCACTTTCCATGAGATCCCCCCACCCTTCTTTTTCTTTATACTCTCTACCTTCCACATATGAGAGAAAACATATAACCATTGACTTTCTGACTTTGGTTTATTTTGTTTAACATAATATTCTCAAGTTCTATCCATTTTCCTGCAAATGACATAATTTCATTCTTCTTTATGGATAAATAAAACTCCATTGCATGTGTGTGTGTGTGTTCATATATATACATTTTTCTTTATCTATTCATCCACTGACAGACACCTAGGCTGATTTCATAATTTGGCTTTTGTGAATTGTTCTGCTATAAACATAGATATGCCTTTATTATACTATTTACTATAGTAGGATAACTTTAACTCTTTAGGGTAAACACCGAGGAGTGGTACAGCTGGATCATATAGTGGTTCCATTCCTTGTCTTTTGAGAAATCTCCATACTGATTTCAGTTCTGGCTGTATTAATTTACAATCCCACCAAGGATGTCAAAGTGTTACTTTTTGCCCTCATCCTCTCCAGCATTTATTATTGTTTGTATTCTTGATAGCTGCCATTCTAACTGGAGTGAGATGAAATATCAGTGTAGTTTTGATTTGTATTTCCTTAATTGCTAAAGATGTTGAACATTTTTTTCATATATTTGTTGGCCATTCATATTTCTTCTTTTGAGAAGTGTCTGCTTAGTTTATTTGCCCATTTATTAATTGGGTTATTTGGGGGTTTGGGTGGTAAGTTTTTTGAGTTCTTTATATATTCTGAATATTATCCTCTGTCAGAAGAGTAGCTAGCAAAGATTTTCTCCCATTCTGTGTTTTTCTTCACATTCTTCATTGTTTCCTTTGCTGTGAAGAAGCTTTTTAATTTGATGCCATCCCATTTATGAACTCCTGTCATTATTTCCAGAACTTTAGGAGTTCTATTGAAGAAGTCATTGCCTGTACCTATATGTTGGAATATCGACTCTACATTTTCATTTAGAAGTTGCATAGATTCTGATACAAATCCTACGTCTTTGATTCATTTCAATTTGACTTTTGTGCAGGGTGAGATATAAGGATCTAGTTCCATTTTTCTACAAGTGCACAATTTTCCTAGGACCATTCATTAAAAGGGCTGTCTTTTCACCAACGTCTACTTTGTCACCTTTGTAAAGGATCAAATGACTGTTTCTTCGTGAGTTTGTCTCTGTGTCTTCTGTTCTGTTCCATTGGTTTTTGTGTCTGTTTTTTATTCCAGTACCATGCAGTTTTTGTCACTATAGCTCTGTAGTATTGTGATGCCTCCAGCATTGTTTTTTTGTTTTGTTTTGTTTTGTTTAGCTTGAGATTGCTTTGACTACTCTGTGTCTTTTCTTCTTCCACATGAATTTCTAGACTTTTTTTTTCTAGTTCTATGGAAAATGTCATAGGTATTTTGATGGAGATTACATTGAAGGTATATTTTGCTTTGGATAATATGGCCATTTTATCAGTATTAATTCTCCCTACCCATGAACATGAGAGACCTTTTCATCTTCTGGTATCTTCAATTTTTTTTCAGTGTTCTATACTTTTTATTGTAGAGGTCATTCACCTTCTTGATAAGATTCCTAGTTTTGGGGGGTTTTGTTTGTTTGTTTGGGTGGGTGGGTGGTTAGTTTGATTTCATTTGTTTTCTTTGTGAATGGGATTGACTTCCTGATTTCTTTCTCAGCAGTTTCATTATTGCTATATAGGAAAGTTATTGATTTTTGTATGTTGATTTTTGTAACCTGCTACTTTGCTAAATTTCTTTATAAACTCTAGTAGTCTTCTGGTGAAACTTTTTGGATCTTCTAAGTGTAGGGTCATATATATCATCTGAAAGAGTGATAATTTGACTTCTTCCTTCCCTGTTTTTATCTGTTTTATTTCCTTTTCTTGCCTAATTGCTCTGACTAGAATTTCTAGTACAATATTCAGAAGTAGTGGTAAACACGGACATCCTTGTTTTGTTCCAGATTTTAAAGGAAATGATTTCAGTTTTTCCCCAATCACTATGATGCTGGCTTTGGATTTATCCTATATAGCCTTAATGATGTTGAGGTAAGTTCCTTCTTTCTCTAGTTTTTTCAGTGTTTTTTATCATTAACAGATTCTAAATTTTGTTGAAGGCTTTCTCTGCATCTTTTGAGATGACTATATGATTTTTTTTCTTAATTGTATTTATGTGGTGAATTACATCTATTGATTTGCATTTGTTAAACCATCTTTGTGTCACTGGAATGCAACCAAATTGGTCATGATGCAAATTCTTCTTAATACCTTTTATATCTATGTTCATCAGGGATACTGGTCTGTAGTTTTCTTTCTTTGATGTGTCCTCATCTTGGTTTTGGTATAAGGGTAATATTGGCTTCATAGAATGGATTTGGAAGTGTTCCATCCCTTTCTATTTCATGGAATAACTTGAGGAGCATTGGCATTTGCTCTTCTTTAGAGATCTTGTAGAATTCAGCTGAGAATTCACCTAGTCCTGGGCTTTCCTTTGTTGGAAGGCTTTTTATTACTGCTTCTATCTCATTGCTTATTATTGGTTTTTTAGTCTTTCTATATCTTCTTGATTCATTTTTGACAGATCATATTTGTCTAGAAATATATTCATTTCTTTTAAGTTTTCTCATTTATTGCAGTACAAGTTCTCAAACTAGTTTCTTGTGATCCTCTGCATTTCTGTGATGTCTATAGAGATTTCTCCTTTTTCAGCTCTAATTTTACCAATTTGAGTTTTCTCTCTTTTTCATTTTGTTATCTTAATTAAGACATTATCTGTCTTGTTTGTTTTTTTAAAGAACCAACGCTTCATTTCATTGATCCTTTGCATTGTGTTTTTGTATTCTATTTTATTGATTTTGGCTATCATTTTAATTATTTCCCTTATTGTACTGGTTTTTGGATTAGTTCTTATTTTTGTAGGGTCATGACATACATCATTAGGTTGTTTATTTTGAGATCTTTCTGATTTTCTTGTGAAGGTACCCATAGATATACACCATACTCTTAAAACTGCTTACAGAATGTCCCATAGGTTATAGTATGTTATATCACTATTCTCATTTGTAATTTTTATTTTCACCCCTGATTTCTTCTATAATCCATTCATCATCCAGAAGTGTGTTGTTTTTATATAGTATAATTTTTATAGTTTCTGTACTTTGGCAATTTCTTTTTCTTTTCCTTTTTTTTTTTTTTTTTGACGTTTATTTCTAACTTCCTTCTGTATGATCAGATAAGATGTAAGGGATTATATTTTTTAAAATATTTATTTATTTGCTTTAGTTGTACACAATGCGTTTATTTGTATGTGGTGCTGAGGATTGAACCCGGGCCGCGCACGTGCTAGGCGAGCGCTCTACCACTGAGCCACAACCCCAGCCCCAGGGATTATATTTTTTTGTATTTGATAAGAGATTCCTTATAGCCTAACTAATGGTCTGTTTCAGAGATGGTTTCAGGAGCAGCTGAGAAGAAAGTGAATTATGCTATTGTTAATTGAAATAGTGTATAAATGTCAAGTCCATTTGATTTATAATATTTTTTTAGGACTGATGAGTATTTATTGACTTTATGTCTGGATGACCTATCTATTGGTGAGAGGGGTGTGTTGAAATCATACAGTATTATTGTATGGGAGTCTGTTTGAGTCCTTACATTGAGCAGTGTCTGTTTTATGTAATTAAGTTCACCAATATTTGGGGGATAAATATTTACAATTATTATATCTTCTTGTTGGATTTCTCTTTATCAGTATGAAATGATATGATTTTATTCTTATAAACAAATAAATAAATACTTTGCCAGATGTATTAGCCATTTTCTGTTACTATACAAATAGCTGAAAAAGAATTGATTTACAAAGGGAAAAGGCTTATTTGGGCACATAGTTTCAAAGATTTCAGTCCACGATCATTTGGTCCCACCGTTTTGGGCCTGTGGAAGCCCCTCATGGTGGAAGCATGAAGCAAAGCAAAATCTGTTCCTTCATGGCTAGGAAGTGAAAGAGAGAAAGAGGAAAAGGCTGGGTCCCAATGTCCCCTTCAAGGGCATATCTCTAATGACTTCTCACTAATCTCTACCTCTTCAAGCTTCTACCACCTTCCAAAAGAGAGGAATCAGCAGTAGCTGACAGAATAATATGTATCCTGCAAAGCCTGAAATATGTTTTATCCAGCTTTTTCAGAAAAAAAAAAAAAAATCCCTTGTTTTGACCAGGTAGCCTAATTATCAATATGGTTTATTTTAGAGATCTCATTTTACTATTTATTTTATTTGTCACCTCTATTTTTATTTCTCTGTTCTCTTTTTATTGTCTCCTATAGGATTATGTGAGTAATTTTAGTATTCTTCTTAGTCTATTAGATTTTTAGCTGTAACTTTTCTCATTTTTTTTAGTGATTGCTCTAGTGATTACATTATATATTCCTAACATTTCATAGTACATTTAGAGTTAATATTGTCCCATTTTACCTCAAAGGGGAAAACCTTATAGCCATAGAAGTCCTTTTGCTCCTACCATCCTTTCAGTTTGTCATATATACCACTTTCTATATACATGAAAACACCCATAAGACTGATACCATTCTTTCTTTAAATTGTCATATGTATTTTAAAGAACTTAATAGGAAAATAATAGTTTTTTATATTTACGCAGATAATTTGTGTTTCTAATCCTCTTCATTCATTTGTGAATTTTCAAGTTGCTCTTTGAAATTATTTTCCTCTAGCCTGAAAAACTTCTTTTAGCATATCTGCTATTACAGGACTTCTGGCCATAAGCACTCATGGTTTATTTCACTTTCATTCTTCTAGGACATTTTTACTAGATATAAAATTTACTCCCCCCCACAACTACTTAAAAATGTGCTTTCACTATCTTCTGGCCTTTGTAATTTCTGAGAAATTCATAGTCACCCAGATTGTTGTTCCACTGTATGAAATGTCTTGTTCTTTTCATGATTTTTTTAATCTTTAGTTTCCAGAGGTTTGATTATAATATTTATTGAAATTTACATTTTGGGGGATAGTTGAGCTTCTTAAATCTACACATTTATATCTTTCACCAAATTTTGTAAGTTTTGTATCATAATTTCTTCATATATTTCCTTGCCCCATTCTCTCATTTTCTCTCTTCCCCTTTGACAGCTCACATTGCCCTTCTGTTAGACTTTTTAACATTGTCCCACCAATTTCTGAAGCTCATGTTTTTATCCAGTTGTTTTTCTATCTCCTCTTCAGATCAAATTGCTTGACTTTATTTGTAAATTCACTGACTCTGCTATCATCTAGATGTTGCAATGAAGCTCATCCAGTGATTTTTTAAAAATTATTTTCAGTGACAAAATTTCTATTTGTTTTTCCCTACATTTTCTATTTCTCTTCTGATATTTCCTACATTTTATTTCATTTTCAGTGTACTGTCCTTTCTTCACCAAGCAAAGTTGTCATAACTGCTTTAAAGGTACTATAGTTGTGTCTGGTAATCTCAACTGTGGGATCATCCTGGAATTGACATCTGCTTATTGTCTTTTCCACTCAACTTGCATTTTATAGATTTTCTATAAGATAATTTTAGATAATCTTGGATATTGTGAACATTATAGTGTGTAGACTGAGTTCTGTTATATTCCTCGGATGAATGTTGATGAATTTGTTTTATCTGGTTGTTCACATGGTTTAGATTCAAACTGTACACTCTATCTTGCTTCCTATGGTTAATAGGTCATATATCAGATCAGTTTTCAAGCTTTTACTGCACTACTTTTAATCTGTTCTTTGAGTGTATGTTGATTAACCTCTATAGTTTACATTGGTTTTCTTTCTTTGTATTGTACATTCTATATGTTTTAACAAATGTATGTGACATGTGTTTATAGAATCATTCATAATATCATTTGAAATAATCATCTTAATATTTTGCAATAGTTCCCATAGATTAAAATGTATATTTTTGATTTATTAATTTCTAAATTATGTGTACAGAAAAACTTCTGTATTTTAAATCTCAACATATTCAAACCCCAAGATATGGTTATGCCAAGTTAACAAAAATTGTAAGTGGAAAAAAATTCTTTTTCGTTCTCCTTAGGTACAGGAAATGCTGAGAAAGAGAGACAATATGTGAACCCTACAAAGAATGAATCTCTCTTCAGTACTGTTTAAGGTCATCAGTGTTAATACTATACTCTGTTTAACTGCTCTGAAAAATGGTTTTTTCAATAGGCATTGATGGTGACTCTGCCTAAACATGTTCTTAATCTTTAAGTAAAAATATATAGGGTATCTTTGTAAAATTAGTATAACAGTTATAGATATCTCTGGATAATCATTCAAAAAAATACACATTATAATTATCCATACTTATCTTCCCAAAGCTACTGGAACAATAGCAAGTTCATAAATAAAATATTATTACAATTCATATGTACTTTTTATAAGGCATAAAACGTATCATGTCTCCAAGCTGTTTACAATTTTCAATCAGAAAATGTGTAGAAAATAATTTATAATGGTACTTTTTGTTCTTTTAGTAGAAGATTGTTATTGGAATAGCTCATATTTCTTAATGACTATAACATATTATTACTATTTTCCTTTTTATCACTGCCTATTATATTTTACCATTAAGTGCATGTGATTTAATCTTCTCCTAGGAGTAGCTCACATCTGATTTTTAACCCACAGCAAAATTCAAACATGTTATGCTACTCTGTACACACCTGTGGGTGAGGCAAACTGTCAGTTCCTCATTACCTTTATCCCCTGAAGGGTATCTATATCATGTGGAATGTGTAACCAGTCCAGCTGGTATTTAACAGCAAAAAGTTTTAACTTGGTCTGCCTGATATGAGAGTATCTGCCCAAAAATCATAACTAAGATGATCATCTGAGACTACTTTTGTGAGCTGAACCTTTCTTTTAATTTCTATTTGAACACTGAACCAGACTGGATTCTTTATATTGCTTAACTGGTGACTTAGTATGATAATATGGTTGCCTTACAATGAATTAAGCTTCTGTTTGAACAATCATACACAAACACTATTTATTTTAAATATCTGACCTTCATTTCTCATTAATTATACCACATTACAAAAACTCCTTATAACTTTAAAGTTTATTTACCTTTTACTTTCAGTTGTCCACAAAATGTGCACGTGCTCAGACTCAATAAATGTTCTCCACACAGACAAATAAGGGACTTGTCTATGGATTGTGAGCCTACAAAACTAGGGGAAAGCTAATAAATTTGCAGTAAATCTGTGGGAGAAGTTTGAGTGATATAACTAAGGTCATAAATAATCAGTTGCTTGAACAAAATAGCTCAAAGATTGAGGGGCCAATATATTTATTAGTAATCTGAAATGTGGGTATTATTAACAACATCTGAAATTAAGCATTTAACTTAGTTCACTGGTGTCCAACCCTAATATCAGATATTTTAACAAGTTTCTTAAAGCAAAACATCAAAGATCTAACCATACCAACCATTTCACACCTTCCCATTGACCCTCTTTTATGCCTTTCAGAACTGTCATGTTTTTACTTTTCAGTGGACCAGAGGGAATGGGCTTGCTATGATCCACTGATTCCACCTGAATATATTTAGCTGAGAAGAGAAGAAAAAAAAAATGGAGCCAAAGCTTCATACGCAGTGACTTAGACTCTCTACTCAAAGCATTGTCTAGTGTAGAAGATCAGCTAAAGGTATACAGTGTTCAGTTCTCAGTTCCTAAGTAGCAGGAAGTAGTCCTAGGCCAGGACTAAATACTAAAGGTGAGAATCTGAGTGGAACTAGCTGTCAAACAGAAGAAGAAAGAGGAGTCTCAGAACTGAGCCTTTTAGAGTAAAATGGACAGAGGACATAGACAACCACATAGAATAAGAATGGGGAATAAAATTTCAATGTCAGAGTAGCCAGAGATTGAAAGATGTGACCTCTCCTGGAAGGAATCTTTCAAGGATGCTGTGACAGAGTTATTCACAAAGATATGAGATGTTAGTGTCTCAAGTGTTGTCAAGTAAGATAACATATGTGTTGTTAGCCCTATTTATTAGTTTATTACCAACAGGAGTAATATTGGTTGTACCTGAGCAATCCTGAAAACCTTCTTTGCTCCATTCCCCAGTCACCCTCATTTCATTGCAGTAATAGAATGTGAAGTTACTGTTTTCCCAGGGCCTATTCCCTCAACTCTTCCATTTAAAGAATAAATATGATATCATTGGTGTATTAATCAGCTTTTTGTCCATGTGACCAAAATACCTAACAAGACAAATTAGAGGAGGAAGATTTATTTAGGCTCATGGTTTCAGAGGATTCAGTCCATGTTCAGCTGACTCCAAGGCAGAAACACTATGGCAGAAAGGCATGGCAGAGGAAAGCTCTTCAGTTCATTAATGAATATGAACTTTTGGGTTTTGCAAGATCAAGAAATTGTGGAGATCCATTGCACAGCAATATGAACATAACACTACTAAATTGTATACTTTAAAAGGTTATGATGGGCTTTCGAGATGGTGGAATAGAGAAGATAACTTTCCTGGCTGCTCCAAGGCATGAAACCAAGAAAGCAAATAGGCAGCTTTTCAGCAAGGTGGGTGAACAACAACAACAACAGAAAAAAAAAGAATGGGGTGGTGGTGGTGGTGTGCTTTACTGGAATTTAATACTGGACATTCAAAGCTGATCAGTGATTCAAGAGATTGGATATAATAAAATAAGGAAGAAATTGCCAGCCACAGCCAGAGGCACCAGCCAGAGTGGTCCCTCCAAAGCAAAGTGGAGGGATAAGGGAATTAAATGAACCCACATTTATAGGAAGCCTTAGGCATATCTGCATATGGAGAATTAGAGATTAAAGACACTGCCCCCACTAAACTGAAAGACATGCTGTCTGATGTCCTTGTGTGGGTAAGAAGCTGCATCTCTCCCAGCTGCATGTGGAGGACAGAGGAAGAAATTATTTTGTAGCCATGGCAGGGGGCCCAGCAGCTGGGGTAAGCAATTCCTGGCAAACCCAAGTGTGGCCAGAAATATAGGCCTGACAAACCCACACTGCATGACATAGAGTGACCAGGAGACAATTAAACCTGGAGAGATGTTTACACAGGGACCTACTGGTAGTAGAAACCACCTGGCTCTCCCTGTCCCACTCCAATCTGGCTGCTGGTAGAACCTACTGGGAGAGAAGCACCTGACCATGAATTCCAAAGGGTGAGGGCAGGAGACATTAAATTTGGAGACTGAACCTAAGACCAGGAAATGTGGAGTCCGCAGGTGACATAGTAGACTAAGAATTGGCTCCTCCACCACACAAATGGAACCAAGGGGAGATTCTGGGGTGCAGTCTTTCAATGTGGACCAGCAATTGCTGAGCACTTGAGATGAGCTGATTTAAAATCTCCAGAACAATTGGCATTCAGTGAAGAGCCTGGAGCCTATCTAAGCCTAAACCCCACCTCCAGGAGTTCCAGCTACAGGATTATTTCTGGCTCCAGCAACCCCATCCTGAGGGTGGAGCAAGCATCACACTCCAGAAGACCCAATTAACTCTGCTTAGAAGGAAAGCTAAGAATTTTTTGAAGGTCAACAGAAAAAAATTCTTTAACTCCTTATCGAAATGATTTTTTTCCCCTTCTTTTCACTGTTAAATTATGACCTTAATGTTCAGGGACATTTATACATATTCATTTTTTTCTCTCATTTCTAGCATTTTTTTAAGTCAGTTATTTTTCATGGATCAGTTTGTTGAGGACCAGGATGTTTAATTTGTATGTTTCAGTTTTGTATTCTTTTATTTTTATTTTTAATTTTTAAATTTTTTCTTTATATGTATTTTTCTCACACTTATCTATTTCCCTTGGTTCTCTTTCTCTCTCTTTTAAGAGCCAATTTCTACTGTTCTCTCATTCGTGCTTCCTTTAATTTTCTACTTCTATCATCTGTCCTCCTCCCTCATAATCATCACATCCTACATCACTTCTTTTCTCTCCTTGTCCACCATTCAAAATTGTAAGCCTTTTTGCAAACTTACTGGTTTAATTGTAGGCAGTAACTGATAGTATCCCTTCTATTTATTGTGACAATTAGCATTTGACATCATGGCAGGAACTATTTGGTTTAATGCTGTATATTGTTTGCATTGGTTGTTGTAATTATTTGTCTCCTCCTAAACAGTGAGGCTCTGAAAACCTTTAGGGACACTATAAATCCACAGAATAGAAATGGACAGCCTCAGATCCATACTGTTAGATGGATAAACACATAACATGAGAAAAGCAAAGGAACAAATCATTCCAAACAAATCAAGATACTCCAATAACAGAATCCATCGACACCACATGGAAGAAATGTTAGAGGAGTTTAGAATGTATATAAACTGATCTTTGAGGTAAATGATGATGTATTTTCAGAAAGAAAATAGAGGAAGTGAAAGATCATTTCATTGCAATGATGGAATCAATAAACCAAATTAAAAATTCAATGGAAAGCAACAGACTAGACCACTTGGAAGACAGTTTCAGGCAACAAAGACAAAATATATAATCTTGAAAATAAAATTGGCCATGGAGAAAAGATGTTAAGAGACTATAAATAGGACTTCCAAGAAATATGGGATGACCTGAAAAGACCAAATTTAAGATTTATTGGGATAGATGAAGGCTTGGAGATACAAAAAAAAGGAATGCACAAGCTTTACAACAAAATAATATCAGAAAAATTCCCAAACCTAAAGAATGAAATGGAAAATCATATACAGGATGCTTATAGGACTCCAAATACACAAAATTACAACAGATGCACACCAAGGTACATTATTATGAAAGTACCTAATATATAGAATAAGTATAGAATTTTAAAGGCTGCCAGAGAAAAACAAAAGGTAACATTTAGAGGAACTTATCTGGATCTCAGCTGACTTCTCAACCCAGACCCTCAAAGCTAGGAGGTCTTGGAATAATATACACCAAGCTCTGAAAGAAAATGGATTCCAACAAAGAATGCTATACCCAGCAAAATTAAGCTTCAAAATTGATGATAAAATAAAAACCTTCCATGATAAATAAAAGTTAACAGAATTCACAACTAGAAAGCCTGCACTATAAAACATATTCAATAAGATATTTCATGAAGAATAAATGAAAATAAAAGTGAAAACCTGCAAAGGGAGGAACTATACTAGAAGAAGTCAATCAAAGGAGAAACTAATTCCAATTGAAAATGAGAAATAAATAAAAATGGCAGGAAATAAAAATATCTAAATAATAACATTGAATGTAAATGGCCTAAACTCATCAATCAAAAGACATAGACTGGCAGATTGGAGTAAAAAACAAGAACCAACCATATGCTGTCTCCAAGAGACTTACTTCATAGGCAAAGACATCTAAAGACTGAAGGTAAAAGGATGGGAAAAAAACACATCATTCACATGCATCTTATAAACAAGCAGGGATTTCCATCTTCATACCAGATAAAGTAGACTTCAAGTCAAAGTTAATCAGAAGGGACAAAGAAGGACATCTCATACTGCTTAAGGGAATGATGCATCAGCAAGACATGTGAATCATAAATATTTATGCCCCAAACAATGGAGCATCTATGTACATCAAACATACCCTTCTTAATTTCAAGAATCAAAGAAACAACAACACAATAATACTGGGTGACTTTAACAAACCTCTCTCACCACTGGAGAGATCCTTCAAACAAAAACTAAAGAAGCTATATAACTAAAAAAATACAAATAATAATTTAGACTTAACAGACATATATAGACTATTTCATCAATCAATGACTGAATACACTTTCTTCTCAGCAGCACATGGATCCTTCTCTAAAATAGACCACATCTTAGGCCACAAAGCAACTCTTAGAAAAAAAAAATGGAATAATACCTTGCATCCTAACAGATCATAATAGGATGAAATAAATGATAAGTCAAAAAACAGAAGCTACTCTAACACCGGGAGACTAAATAGTATGCTATTGAATGATTAACAGATAACAGAAGTCATCAGAGATGAATAAAACAGAGGTAAATGAGAATGGTGATACAATGTATCAAAATCTCTGGGACACTATAAAGGCAGTGCTAAGAGGAAATTTTATTGCATTGAGTTCATTAATTAAAAGAATAGAAAGTCAACAAATAAACAACCTAACATTACATTTCAAAACCCTAGAAAAAGAACAAATCAACACCAAAAGCAGTTGAAGACAGGAAATAATTAAAATCAGAGCTGAAATCAATAAAATTGAGACAAAAGAAACAATCCAAAACATTGACAAAACAAAACATCAGGTCTTTGAAAAAATAAATAAAATTGATAAACCCTTCACCAAGCTAACAAAGAGAAAAAACTCAAAATTACTGAAATTTGTGATGAAAAGGAAATGTCACAACGGACACTACTGAAATAAAATAATCAGAACCTATTTTGAAAATGTATACTCTAATAAAATAGAAAATCTTGAAGTCATTGACATATTTCAAGAGACATTATGACCTACCCAAATTGAATCAGAGGACATAGAAAATTTAAATAGATCAATTTTAAGCAATGCAATTGAAGATACCATAAACAACCTATCAAGAAAGAAAAGCCCAGGACCAGATGGATTCTCACCTGAATTCTACCAGACCTTCAAAGAAGAACTAGCTGGGTACGGTGGTGCATGCCTGTAATCCCAGCACTTGGGAGGCTGAGGCAGGAGGACAGTGAGTTCAAAGCCAGCCTCAGCAATGGGGAGGCACTTAGCAACTCAGTGAGATCCTGTCTCTAAATAAAATACAAAAAAGGGCTGGGGATGTGGCCCAGTGGTTGAGTGCCCCTGAGTTCAATCCCTGGTAATATGAAGAAGAAGAAGAAGGAGAAGGAGAAGGAGGAGAACAACAACAACTAACACCAATCCTCCTCAAATTATTCCATGAAATAAAAAATGCGGGAACCATTCCAAACTCATTCTATGAAGCTAGTAACAAACTGATACCAAAACCAGACAAAGACACATCAAAGAAAGAAAACTTCAAACCAATATCCTTGATGAACATAGATGCAAAAATTCTTAATACTGGCAAATCACATATAAAAACATTTAAACTATAATGCACCATGATCAAGTGGGGTTCATCCCAAAGATACAAGGTTGATTCAACATATTGAAATCAATAAACACAATTCACATCAATAGACAAGAATCACATGATCATCTCAATAGATGAAGAAAAAGCATTTGACAAAATAAAGCATCCATTCATATTCAAAACACTAGAACAACTAGAAATAGTAGGAACATACCTCAACATTGTAAAAGCTACATATGTTAAACCCAAGGTCAACATCATTCTAAATGAAGAAAAATTGAAAGCATTCCCTCTAAAAATGGAAACAAGACAAGAATGCCCTCTTTCACCTCTTCTATTCAACATATTCTTTGAAATTCTAGCCAGAGCAATTAGGCAGAAAGAAAAAATTCAAGGGATATGAATAGGAAAAGAACTCAAACTCATTTGCTGACAATATGATTCTATATCTAGAAGACCCAAAATACTCCACCAAAAAACTTCTAGAACTCGTATATGAATTCAGCAAAAGAGTAGGATATAAAATAAACATCCATAAATCAATTTCATTCCTATACATCACTGATGAACCAACTGAAAGAGAAATTCAGAAAACTATCCATTCACATTAGCCACAAAGGAAATAAAATATTTGGGGATCAATCTAACAAAAGAAGAGAAAGACTTCTATAATGAAAATTACAGAACACTAAAGAAAGAAATTGAAGACCTTAGAAGATGGAAAGATCTCCATATTCTTAGATAGGCAAAATTAATATTGTCAAAATGGCCATACTACCAAAAGTGCTATGTAGATTTAATGCAATTCCTATTAAAATTCCAATGATGTAATCCCAGCACTTGGGAGGCTGAGGCAGGAGGATCATAAGTTCAAAGCCAGCCTTAGCAATGGCGAGGCACTTAGCAACTCAGTGAGACCTTGTCTCTAATAAAATACAAAAAAGGGCTGGGGATGTGGCCCAGTGATCAAGTGCCCCTGAGTTCAATTCCCGGTACCAAAAAGAAAAAAAAAAAAAAAAATCCAATGATGTTCTTCATAAAAGGAAAAAAAAATATAGTCATGAAATTTATTTGGAAAAATAAGAGGCCCAGAATAGAAAAAGCAACCCTTAGTGAGAAAAGTAAAGCAGGAGGCATCACAATACCAGACCTTAAATTACACTACAGAGCTACAGTAACAAAAATGGCATGGTATTGGCACCAAAACAGACATGAAGACCAGTAGAACAGAATAGAGGACACAGAGACAAACCCACATAAAAACAGTTATTTCATACTAGACAAAAGTATTATAAACATACATTGAAGAAAAGATAGTCTCTTCAACAAATAGTGCTGGGAAAATTGGAAATTCACATGTACAAAATGAAATTAAACCCCTATCTCTCACCTTGCACAAAACTCGACTCAAAGTGGATCAAGGACCTAGGTATTATACCAGAGACCCTGTGCCTAATAGAAGAAAAAGTAGTCCCAACATTCTTACATATCAACTTAGGAACCAAATTCCTCAAGAAGATTTCCAAAACGCAAGAAGTAAAATCAAGAATCAATAAATGGGATGGTATCAAACTAAAAAGCTACTTCACAGCAAAGGAAACAAGAACATGAAATGAGGGCCTACAAATTGGGAGAAAATCTTTGCCATCTGCACCTCAGAGACTAATCTCCAGGATATACAAAGAACTCAAAACACACACACACACACACACACACACACAAACACACAAATCAATAAATGGGCAAAGAAACTGAACAGGCACTTCACAGAAGAAGAAATAAAATGATCAACAAATATATGAATAAATGTTCATCATCTCTAGCAATTAGAGAAATGCAAATTAAAACTACACTGAGATTCCATCTCATTCCAGTCAGAATGACAATTATCAAGAATATAAACAACAATAAATGTTGGCAAAGATGTAGGGAAAAAGTACACTCATACATTGCTGGTGGGGCTGCAAATTGGTGCAACCACTATGGAAAGCAGTAGGGAGATTCCTCAAAAAACTTGAAACGGAACCACCATTTGACCTAGCTATCCCACTTCTTGGCATATACCCAGAGTACTTAAAATCAGCACACTATAGTGACACAGCCACGTCAATGTTTATAGCAACTTTATTCACAATAACTAAGCTATAGAACCAACCTACGTGCCTTTCAACAGATAAATGGATAAAGAAAATGTAGTATATATATACATAGTGGAATATCAGCCATAAACAAGAGTGAAATTATGGCAATTTCCAGTAAATGGATGGAACTGGAGACTATCATGCTAAGTGAAATAAGCCTATCCCCTGAAAAACAAAGTATAAATGATGTCTTTGATATGCGGATGCTAACATACAATGTGGGGTGGGAGAATAGAAGTTCGTTGGATTAGACAAAGGGACACAAAGAGAATGGAGAGGTTGGTGGGAATAGGAAAGACAGTAGAAAGAATAGGACATAACTTTCCTATGTTCATGTATGAATACACAACCAGTGTAACTCCACATCATGTACAACCACAAGAATGGGAAGTTATACCCCATGTATGTATAAAATGTCAAAACACATTCTCCTGTCATGTATATCCAAAAAAGAACAAATAAAAAAATTTTTCAAAAGTTATGATAGTAGGGCTGGGATTGTGTCTCAGTGGTAGAGTTCTTGCCGACCATGCGTGAGGCACTGGGTTCCATCCCCAGCACTACATTAAAAAATGAAACAAAATAAAGATATTGTGTCCATCTACAACTGACTATATTTTTTTAAAGTTATGATAGTAAATTTCATGTGCTTTTTACTACAATAAAAATGTTTTTTACTTTATAAATTTTTTATTTGTTCTAATTAGTTACACATGACAGTAGAATGCATTTATGTACTTTGATATACATAGATATAATTTCTCATTTTTCTGATTGTACATGTTGTAGAATCGTATTGGTCATGCAGTCATATATGTACATAGGTAATAATGTCTGTTTCATTCTACTATCCTTCCTACCCCCACATTCCCTTCCCTTCCTTCACTCCCCTCTACCTAATCTAAAGTAACTCTATTCTTGCCTAGTGCCCCTTATTGTGAATTAGCATCCGCATATCAGAGAAAACATTCAGCCTTTGGTTTTTGGGAATTGACCTATTTTGCTTAGCATGATATTCTCCAACTCCTTCCATTTATGGGCAAATGCCATAATTTCATTCTTCTTTAAAGCTGAGTAATATTTCATTGAATATATATACCACATTTTCTTTATCCATTCATCTATTGAAAGGCACCTAGGTTGGTTCAATAGTTTAGCTATTGTGAATTGAGTGGCTATAAACATTGATAGGGCCATGTCACTGTAGTATGCTGATTTTAAGTCCTTTGTGTATAAACTGAGGAGTGGGATAACTGGGTCAAATGGTGGTTCCATTCCAAGTTTTCTCAGGAATCTCCCTACTGCTTTCCATAGTAATTGCACCAATTTTCAGTCCCACCAGCAATGTACAAGTGTACCTTTTCCCCCACATCCTTGCCAACATTTATTGTTGCCTATATTCTTGATAATCGCCATTCTGACTGAAGTGAGATGAAATCTTAGAGTATTTTTGACTTGCATTTCTCTAATTGCTAGAGATGTTGAACATTTTTTCATATATTTGTTGATTGTATATCACGTTCTGAGAAGTGTCTGTTCAGTTCCTTAGCCCATTTATTGATCAGGATATTTGCTTTTTTGGTATTAAATGTTTTTATAAGGCTGCAGATGTTGCTGCGTGGTAAAGAACTAGTCTAGCACATGCAAGGCCCTGGGTTCAATGCACAGTTCTGCAAAAATAATAATAATAATAATAATAGTCATAGTAAAGTGATATATTCATACATTGGAACACAACTGTAACATGGATGCACTTACAAAATCTTGTGCTCTCTAAAAGAAGCCAGACACAAAAAGCCACATGTTGTATGATTTCACTCACATTAAATGTCCAGAATAGGAAGATCCATAGAGACAGAAGTAGATTAGTGGTTGTCCAGTGTTACGATGAGGAATAGGGAGTGACTGCTAATGGGCATGACATTTCTTTGGAGGGTGATGAATGTTCTGGAATGAGGTAGTGGCAGTGGCTGCACAATTCTACATGTTCCGAAAACCACTGAATTATACATTTCAGAAAGATGAATCTTGTGGTATGTGAATTATATACTCTACTGGAAAATTGCTGCACTGGTTTCAGTATAGCAAGAAGCTTGAAATCTATCAATTATCTAACTGTAGATAGATACTTCTTCTGGGACAATATGGATGGCATATGGCAAATATGATTGGTAATAAATATCCAGATGAAATACAGGAAGTATTAAAGTATTTTTAATGCTCATAAATAAATAAATAAATAAATAAATACATAAATAAAACTACTTTATAAAAAACAATTGTGGAGTTTAATATTATTAAGTTTCACCTCAAGACAGAAAAGAGGAAGGAAAATAACTGTGAAATCCAAAAAAATAAGAATATCTGACCCTTCCAGGAGAATTATCTTCCTATTTCCCTCATTCTTTACAAATTCCTATTTCAGTGTTCAATTTTTTTAAAAAAACTAACCTTCTACGATTTCTTGACTGGTAACCCATTATCACTCCTCTTATTCCTTTTGCTATTATGAAACTAACTTCTGTCTGTATCAACTCTTTTCAACCTATTTTTGTTAGTCTTCAAGTTGTAAGTATATAAGTATAATTATGGTTTTTTGCTGGTTTTGTACAATGGTTCCAGGTGATTGCATATTTATGCTTGAATTTTCATTTCAGTTATTTAACTGAAGGAGGGGTTGGGAGGCTGGGGCTCTAGCTCAGTAGTAGAACACTTGCCTAGCACACACGAAGCCCTGTGTTCAATCCCCATCATTACAGAAGGGGGGGCACATTTAATTAAGAATATTGTAAAGACTTCTAAAGATAGTACTCACGAAGAATTGTGCTTTGATAAATGGCAAACAATATTAGTGGACCAGTGCCTTATTCAACTCCCAAATGATTTTTTTTCCTTCTTACAGTGTTGACACCATTGGTAACAATCTATCACCAGATGGAGAATGGTAATATGGCCTATTATTAGTAACAGCTAGGATTCCAATAGGCAAAGTTACATTGTCTGCCTAACTCTGTTTTAAATTTTTTAAGGAAAAAAAAAAAAAAAGAAAACCTCCTCAAATTCCATCAAAACAATAGTAAAGATTTAGGAAAAGAAGTGAATCTATAAACTCAAAGCAAGAGAGAGACCAGAGAATTTTATGGTTGTTGGGATAGTACTGATAGATACATCAGGACACAATCTACACTGCTGAGAACCCTCAAAGGCAGCTAAGTAGAGGGAGAAGATGTTTCTTCCAGGTAGAGCCTCAGAGAGCTCCATACTCAGTGCTAGCAGATACACAGAAAGAGCTGAGCTGGAAATAAAGGACTTCTCTTTTCCAGTGACCTTTAAGTCATTGTGGTAGATAACCAGCCACACCTACACATCACCAAAACTACCCCACCTACAAATCACTCATGTAGACAAATTACACTTCTGGAAGTGACATTGAACATGGAGAATTTTGCAGGAAAGATTTGTGTCAAAAAAAAAATTTTTTTTGGTACAGGGGATTGAACCTAGGGGTGCTTTATCACTATACTGTATCCCCAGCCCTTTTTATTTTTTATTTTTAGACAGGGTTTTGCTAAGTTCCTTAGGGTTTCCCTAAATTGCTCAGGCTGGATTTGAACTCACTATCCTCTTGCCTCAGCTTCCTGAATCACTGGGATTACAAGCAGGATTACAAGCATACACCACCATACCCAGCAGAATTCTGTGAGAAAAAAAATATAGTGAAATTATCCAACCACACATTCATCAACTAACTTGTAGAAAACCCATGCAATGAAATTCTGTCCATCTAATTAATGTTGCTGTTACTATTGTTTATTTGGATGGTATAATTGGATCTACCCCACATTGTGTAACAATATACATATACATAAATAACATATGTCTTCATAACAAGAGAGTCAAATAAATAAAGAGACAGGTTGAAAGGAAAAAAAAAGAACAGAAAAATTAGAAAAATATGAGATCTTGAGTTGGAAAACCCTTTCTAGCACAATGCCAAAGACAGAAATCATAAAGGAAGGCATATAATTAACTTTTAAAAAAAAGTACAGGAAAAATCAAAAAGGAAATGATTAGAGTGATAGTTACAAAATACATGTTATATCAGTATATTCCTAAGTATGTAACAAGTTCCTAGAAATTGATTTTTTTTAAACTATACACACTCCCAATTAAAGAGGGCCAGGAATATGAATGGGAAACTTATGGAAGAAAACATGTAAGTAACCAAAGAAATAGAATTTTTTTTTAATTAGATACAAATTAAATGACTTTTGTAGATAAGGTTTTGTTTTGTTTTGTTTTAAGATAGTATATCATAGATGAGGAAATAAAAACCTTCCATGATAAGCAAAAGCTAAAAGAATTCATAACAAGAAAGCAGTCACTACAGACATTCTTGGCAAAATATTCCACGAGTAAATGAAAAAAAAAAAAAAAAAAAACAAAAAACAATGAAAATCTGCAAGGGGAAGAAATACAATAAAGGAAAAACTAACCAAAGGAGAAATCAAGTCAAGCTAAATACCAAAAATTAAATTAAATTAAAAAATGACTGGTAATACAAATCATATCTCAATAATAACCCTGAATGTTAATGGCTTAAACTCACCAATTAAAAGACTTAGGCTGATAGATTGGATTAAAAAAAGACTCAACAATATGCTGCCTTCAAGAGACACATACTACAGCTGTGAGCCATTTGTGCTTGATTCATGGGAACCAACCACTGGCACAGTCTTAAGAAGCATCTCAGAAAGTTCCATCTGAAGAATGAAATAGAAGCAATTACCGAATTGCTCCCATCTCCCCATTGTTCAAAGGTGATCCAATTGATGTGTGGGGCATGAAATGATCTGTGTGTTATCAGTTCTCAGTTACATAAAACAAATCTAAGATTATAAGGAACATCATTGGTATAGATGCTGATATAATATGTGAGTCCAGGAGGATAAAAATTGTACAAAAGAGGCGTCTGACACAGACTTGTGTATCACCCCCTTGTTGGAGATTTAATTTCCATTACAGTTGTGCTGGCTCTTTCTTGAAAACTCCATCAAATCCCACCCCTGAAGGAAATACTCTGCTACTGTGATTTTCTTAGGAATTCATTCCTTGGATCCACTGTCTATAATTTAGTTCAAATCCAAATTTGATCACTGGATATAGTAAATCAAGCCAGTCAAGTTTATTCCCAGCTATACACAGGGAACAATGTCAATGAAATAAATTAATAATGCAGCATGATAATAGGTTAAAATAGCAACACTTATAAAAAGACAGTAGCCTGATACATAAGGATTTTTCTTCAGTGGAAAATATGATTTCCACAAGATGTAAAAAGCCATACAATAATTGTATAGCTGAAATGTGATAAATGTTGAGATACAAAGGTAACCTATTATAGAATGCAAATTTGTAAAAAAAAAAAAAAAAAAATAAGAGAGAGAGAGAGAGAGATCTCATAGGAAAAGACGCCCACAGCGTTGCTTTATCTTTTCAAAATTCTAACTGGGCAGTGTGGAAAGGAGTGAGGAAATAGGGCTGACTCCTTCTGATGGATGTGCAGAGGGAGACTTAGAACTGCGATCTGGAAAAGAAACCAGCAGAGAAAAGAAAAGGAATGGGGCTGGGGGTGGAGGGCAGGTGGTGAGGGAAAGGAAAGGGGAAATACAGGGGAGCCATACTGACCAAATTGTATTGTCATACCATGCACATGTACAAATATTTAACAACAAATCCCACTATTATGTATAATTAAAAGGCACCACCAACAAAAATTATGACAAAAATGCGGGTGTGGGGATGGGAGGGTGGATTGAGAGCTAGACCCAAAGCCTGGCCTTAAAGAATATGATATTACAGAAGCCAAAAAAGGGAAGAAGTGCACGGATGGAGCAGGCAGCTGATCAATTGCTGCTGAGTAACTGAGTAAAAGAAGACCGAGGCATTTCACTGAATTTGGCATAAGAGAGGTTGTTTACACTCAAAGAGCAGTTTCAATGGAGTGGTGAGAATAAGGCAAGAATGAATTTGGTTGAAGATTTATGGTGCTCAAACCAGTCGCTTAGGAAAAGTGTAATTCCTCTAGATACTGAGATCAGTGTTGGTTTTGCTTGGAACCTCTTAGATCCAAAAAGCTGTACACAATATACTCAACTACTAAAATGTTTATTTTAAAAGGTTATGAAAGGGGCTGGGGCTGTAGCTCAGTGGTAGAGCACTTGCCTTGCACATGTGAGATACTGGGTTCGATCCTTAGCACCACATAGAAATAAATAAATAAAGATATTGTACCAACTACAACTAAGAAAAATATTTTTTAAAAAACAAAACAAAAATAAAGGTTATGAAAGAAGTTTACACATTTTGGGGAAATTTGCCAAGAAAGTCAAACCTAGCAGGAGAGAAAATGATTTTGGGAGGCCTTAAAGAATTGAGTAGACATGGGCACATCAAGCACAGTATTCGTAGGTTTGACTCTGCTGTTTTTAATAGAGAAGCTGAACTCAGGTCAGTAAGCTTCTCTGCTCTGCAGGGAGCCTGACTAGTCTGGCAGAGCTACCTACTCTTCAGCAAATTTTGCAGAAGATGTCTTCTTACCTGTCCTAGGAAAAATATTCTATTTTCTATAAGTAAGCAGTTAATAGGGGGGAAATCACATTAGTGATTTAAAATTTTAATACCATTTTAAGAGTTACACTGATCACCTCACTATACTCAAATAGGCTGTGGGGACAGGTCAGCAAATGTCTTACCTTTAAATAGTTCTGCAACCAAGGGCAGTTGACATCCTTAATCGTCAATCCCCTCATCTATAAAATGGAGTGAACAATAGTACATTCTTCACAGGGCTGTTGGGAAGAGGAAATATAACAATCCCTGGGACTTTAAGTACTGATACCATGCTAGATAACATCATGGTTCAAGAAGTCTTCCTGAAGGTGGTGACTAGAGAGAACAAAAGGCATTAACTGCCGGGTGCGGTGGCGCACGCCTGTAATCCCAGCACTTTGTGAGGCTGAGACAGGAGGATCGCGAGTTCAAAGCCAGCCTCAGCAATGGCGAGGGACTTAGCAACTCAGTGAGACCCTGTCTCTAATAAAATACAAAAAAAGGTCTGGGGACGTAGCCCAGTGGTCAAGGGCCCCTGAGTTCAATCTCCAGTACCAAAAAAAAAAAAAAAAAAAAAGGCATTAACTAACCCACGTTCTTCATTCAGAGACCTTCCAGAAATGAAGGACCTTCCAGACATTCTCCCACCCAGTGTGCACTGCAGTCGCCTCCCTTCCCCATAAGAAAGTAGACCTGAAGTGAGGAGTCTGGTTAGGGAGCACAGTGTGTTAGTACAAAAAGACCAGGATGAATGCAAACTTCACAAATAAGCTCAGTGCTTTATTCAGGAACAAAGTTTCACACAGGAGCAGGGGATGCAGGGACAAAACAATGCTGTGGTGGGACCCACTTTCCTGATGGGAAAATGAGCCCCCAAACAAAGAAAGGTCCTAAGTTATTTTGAGAGGTGGTCTAGTGAGCATATCAATTTTCTTTGGGTACCCGCAAATTTGGAGTTTGTTTGTCAATCAGTAAAGGAGTCAGTTTAGTCCTTAGGAATTAAAGTTCTGTTTTCTGGGGTGAAATGGGAAGGAGTCTAGGGTCAGTGGTCAGTTTCTGGAATTTATTGTACTGGACCTGATGGAGGCCCCGGGGTCAGTGGTTGGTATCTGAGAAGGATTTGTTTACAGAAGGGTTAATGCTTCTGCCTCTTTCCAGAGACTGCCTTTCCAGATTTGATGGATACCTCCTCCTCAGGGTTTGTTTTATCACTGGAAAAGAATTGTACTGGGAAAGGATCAATGTTCTCAATGTTTGGCTTTCCTTCTCACTCCCCTTTCCCCGGGTCTCACTACTTTTGGGGTATGTCATTTTCCATATCAAATACAGTGTTCATGAACAGAAACAGGCCAGTGGTTTCTTGCTTCAAATATAAGATCAAAAAGTTAGAGGGCGTGTACAGGACCAACATCTCTTAGCCCAGTTAGATACCACGTTAGTCGCCAGGTTTGCTAACCTGCCTCAGAACTACCACCAAGAAGGAAAATGTTGGAGGTTGGTGGTGACGGTGGTATAGCCAGGCAGATAGGGGCAGGCATACCTCTTGAGATCCAGGTTCCTACAATGTGTAGAAAATGATCCAGCCTGAGAATGGGGGGCATGGGAGTGTAGGTGGAAGACTGGAGGGTACAGACTGGCTACAAACCAAAGAAGGAGACAGAACCCCTTCTGGTGCCCAGGGGAGCTAGTTGGGTCCAGTGAGAACTCTCATCAGCCAGTCCTGAACCCCTCCACAGCGTGCTGCTGCTAGTGATGAGCTACGAAGGGAAGGACCCACAGGAAGGAACAGCAGCCTGTCCTGGTCCAGGCAAACCAGATGAGGGTGTTTTTCCCTCTCAGAGCTGAGTGCATGCAGGGACATGGCAAAGGGTTATTAGAGAGAGAACCTGCTCTCCTCTCTCCAGCCCAACCACTGGAGTTTTCAGTTTAAATTGTGGTGATAGAAAATATTGCAAGTCTTTCTAACGGAACAGAGAGTTTTCACAATGATAATTCACTGATAAGTTTTGGAATCCAGTGAAGAAGTGATTGAGGGAGTCGCCTAGCCAGAGGGAAAGGAGGGCTTAGCAGAACAGAGTTAGAAATCAATTATTGTAAAAAGAAACATGTCATAACTACACAGTAAGGACTTCAAATTTCACATCAGTTGCAGTTACCTCAAAATGAATTTTCCTTTCCCAGCTAGTCCCTTATCTCTGGTTATTGGCTTTTATGCTTATACTATCTATTTTTGAAAGATTTTCAAAACTTCCCATTTTTTCTCTACACAATCCTAGTAATAGAACAGAAAACCCCTCAAACATGAACGGAAACTTGCCCTTGTTTACTTCCTGCTACTTCATCACAAAGATTCCAGAAAACCACATGCTTTAAAAACTTTTGTTTCTCTTTTTATAGTTAAAACTTGTCAAATCACAGAAACTTTCTTTTTGTGTGGTGGTGGGAATTAAACCCAGGACTTTGTACATGTGAGGCACAAGGTCCAAGCACCCTACCAACTGAGCTATACCCCAGCCCAAATCACAGAAACTATTTTTAAAGTGGTTTTTTTTTTAAATTTAGCACCTAAAATAGTGCCTGGCACATCATAAGTTTATAATATATTTATCATAAATATTTATTATATTTTTAATTATATATCTGACATAAATATTCGTTAAATAAATAACCAAACTCATTTCATGGCATTAAATATTTTTTCTATGGAATTTTTTGTGTGTGTGTGGGGGTGAACTTAGGGGCACTCAACCACTGAGCCACATCCCAGCCCTATTTTGAATTTTATTTAGAGACAGGCTCACTGAGTTGCTTAGTGCCTCACTGATGCTGAGCTGGATTTGAACCCATTATCCTCCTGCTGCCCAGCTATGGCATCATTTTTAATTACTGCATAGAATTCTATTGTGTGAATTACCATAAATTATCTAAACAGGCCCTGGAGAGAAAGGAGAATTAGGCATTGTGATGGACACAGAGATGTTCCATATAGTCCCCTTCAAGGGAAAACTTGTTGCCTAGTGACTAGGGCCACTGGTACCCCCAGTAAGAAACTGCCTCAGCTACAGAAAGCTGCCTTCCAAGGGTGACTCATATCTTAGGACCATGGAGAGGCCCAAGGCAGAACTCCAACAGGGAATCTTCCTCCAGAGGTTGGAGGTGGGTGTTGCCTGAGGCTGTCCTACATATATTGCCCCTTGACTTTTCTCTGGCCAGTCCTATTTCTTCCTTCTCCCTTCCAAGGGTGCTAATTTCAGGGTACTCCCTAATAAACATATGGCACAACTCCCTAATAAACATGGCACAGTAAATTGTCTCAGAGTCTGCTCCTGAAGAACCTAAACTGTGACAGATGGTTCTGACCCTCAAGGAACTCCTAAGTCTGTTGATTAAATCATTCAGTAATTCTAACATTACAGCCCTTACCTATTACCAACACAAGGTTAAATTAGCCACAGTGGTATATTGTGGTATGCTATAATCCCATTAAAAAGTAATATCCTAGCGCTGTGTATGACACATGATAGCTTCAGAAAGAAGGAAAAAAGGGAAGCAATGAGAAAGAAGGGAGGAGTTGGGCATCCTCAGATACTTACTGGAGTCTTTCTCTTTGCTGAATTTCTCCCAACTGTTTTCAGATAGATCTCTTGCTCCTTATTAGTCTTTGGACCACCCACAGTATGAGCATAAGTTAGGCAATTACTATCTCTATACTACCTATCTCCCCTCCCCCCACTAGAGCATTTGCAATTACAGAAACTGAAGATGGACAACCCTGTACAGGTAACAGGTATCAGCCTTATTATGAGAAGTAAGGACTAACAGGCCTTTTAATACCTGAAGACAGAAGTAATGATCAATCACACTAACAAAAACAAATCAGGGCTGGGATTGTGGCTCAGCGGTAGAGCGCTCGCCTAGCACGTGCGCGGCCCGGGTTCGATCCTCAGCACCACGTACAAATAAACGCATTGTGTACAACTAAAAGCAAATAAAGAAATATTAAAAAAAAATCAAATAAAAACAAGGCTGAGACAGAGGATTACAAGTTTGAGGCCAGCCTCAGCAACTTAGCAAGACCTCGTCTCAAAGTAAAAAATAAAAAGGGCTGAGATACAGCTCAGTGGTGGAATGCCCCTGGGTTTGAACCCCAGGACCAAAACCAAAAGCAAAACAAAACAAAAATCCTGAGTTTGTATTCGAGGAATAAAGTCCAGACTTAGGAGGAATCCAAAGTGATAAGCAAAACCCTGTGAAGGTGTCAAGATGCTTCCAGAGATCCCTCAATCACACATTCCAAGGCAGCAGAAATCTACCAAGTGAGCTTCCTGTCACTCCCTGCCTCTCTGCCAGGCAGGTTCAGGCAGCATCAGGTTCAGCCCATGTGAGATGCCTCCTCCCAATCACAGACCACCCTTCCCCTGGACCGGAGGTTTAAAGAATCGCTGCAGGGTAGAAAAGCACCCTGGGCTGGTGAGGACTGCAGAGTGAGCCTGAGCAGTGCAGGAAGAAGGTGGCAGCTCTGTGAGTACCCCCTCGCCCTAAGGGAAGTGGGCTGCGCTCTCCTCTCCACGGTTGGTTAACTTTCCTGGGAGTGAAGCTAGCAGTCTGCTAGAGAAAAGGGAAGAAGTCACATTCTTGATTAATAATAGAGTCTGCTACTTTTGTAATTTAGGATATTGTAATTGTTCTGATCTCTTTCATTTTGAACTGTACAAATTGCCCTCCTAAAAGCCTTTGATGTCTTTGCCCTGTTCTCAGAACTGAGACCAAAGTCCTAGGGATGTTCTTCAGCCCTCCTGATTCCAGCTTCAAATTTCCCCAGGAACCCTGAGGCTCTTGATTAACTCTCTGATGGATATATGCCTTTGTAGACCTCCTCCCCCACAACCTCCTTGTGGAATCAGAAAAGCTAAAGAATATCTAAGGAAATGGTCATGTTCTTTCTTAAAAATATATCCTATAGTCTAGGCGAGAGTTTCCTGATCTTCTTGTTAGAAATAATTTGGTCTTGCCAACTAGTAATGGAATTTGTGGGGCAAATTATTCATGGTTCTTCTCTGCAAACAGTTCTGTTCAATATATATTTTGGTTGACAAAATTCAACAGATAACTACACATTGTTATTTTTAATAATTTGCTTTTTACACTTCAGCAATTAGTTGATCTTATTTAGCATCCACAGGTCCTAAACATATTTTTGTCCTATCATTCTTACACAAAGTACAAGTTTCAAATAATGCTAGTTTGAAGATTTTTAAGACATTTAAGAATTTGTATTAATCTTAATGTATCTTTTAATTGAAGAAAATGTTTATTGACCATTTCTTTTTTTTTTTTTTTTTTTTTTTTTTTTTTGTGCTGGGGATTGAACCCAGGGCCTTGTACATGTGAGGCAAGCACTCTACCAACTGAGCTATATTCCCAGCCCTATTGGCCATTTCTTGACTAATAAAGCTCAAAAACACAACAGAAAACAACTCAAGTTTTATGCATATATGTATTTCAATTATAAATAAAACTTAGGTTATATAGTTTTCAAACTTTGTGAGGAAATAATTGTTTTATTAACCTTAATGAGCAATAATAATAATAATAATTCTTATTTTGCTTTTTGCTTACAACAGACTGTTTTGTTTTCTGCTAAAACCGTTTAAAAAAATCAACTGACCAGTTTTGTTGTTGTTGTTGTTTTAACTACCTGGCAAAAACTCTTAGACTTTTTGAAACAAAGAGGAACTTAGGCACCATTTAGTTAAAAAAAAAAAAAAAAGAAAGAAAAAGAAACAGCATTTCCTTTTTACCTCTCCTGCTTACATTCTTTACCAGACCAAATACCAATCAGCCCTAGAATCTGCTGTACCCTGCTCTGGAATCTGGGCCTGATGGCGACGCAGCCCATCCACAAACCTGATAGGCCACCATTGCCTAACTGGGACAGAGACCACATTGCCCTGACCTCACCTCCCTCTAGGATCTCCACTGTATTCTTGCCCTGGACCTGGGCATCCCGATGGCACTGCCCATACCTATGGGCTCTGGAGCCATTGCTTACATCTTAGTTCTTGATTTCTGGTGGGTGGATGACTGCAGCCATCACAGGGAGCACCAGAAATACAGAGCAGGGATGATATCCAGTAGAATTTATCATGATGATGGAAATGTTGTAGGCAATAGCTACTAACCACTTGTGGCTATGGAGTGCTTGAAATGTGGCTACAGCAACTAAAGAACTGATTTTTTTTTCTTCTATTGAGGTGAATTTATTTGAATTTAGTCACAGGTAGCTGCTAGCTACCTTATAGGTCAAAGCAAGTTGAGAGAGCTGTAAAGTAAGAAAAACAAAACAAAACAAAACTCATGGATACTGAGAGCTGTGGGAATCACACCATGGAAATAAGCTTCCCTTTTTATCATTGTCAGGTTTAAGCAGACTTGTCAATTGTTCTAATATGAAATCTTCATACCCACTTTTATATACAATTATCTACTCTTGTCCTAGGCTTCAGGGTCAAGGCTAAGACAACAGCATATTGTGTTTCTTTTTTTCTCCCTCTCCTATTTCCCATTTATTTATTTACTCTTGGGTTAATCCAAATTTCTGTAGCATGAGTAGAGTTTGAGGTGTGGTTTGTGTGTTCTCTGCTACAACAAACTTGGGTGAGGAAAAGAGGTAATGAACTTGAAAAAATGATCTCATGCTTGGTGGGTGAGTCTCACAACTTTTTCTTCTGCTTTGAGAATTGGTTTGTTTAGTGAGAAATTGTTTTTAGATCTATTCAATGTGTCTGGAAACCTCAACACTCTGGATGTGAATAATCTGTATAAGAAAACAAAATGAATGAAGTTATAAGAAAAAAAAATACATAGATAGCCTTTTAAAAATCCACACTTCTCAAAGCAAAGGAACTGCCAGGGAGTTGAGCAATTTTAGTAAATCATCACAGTGCCAGGTCACTGGGAAGTTTTTCACAGGGTGGGGCTCATGGGGGCTATTCCTTGGCAGGGAAAACATTTAAGGTGAGTTGCTCACATCAGTCTGCGGTGTTTCATTTCTAAAGTGGACGGTCACTTCTCTGCTTTCTGCCCACCATGGTCACTTCTCACTATTTTAGAATTCACTAGACCTGCTTACTCCCTTTCTAGGCCTGCCTGGTGAAGAAACATAACATACGCCAGGCAAGTGCTGCATTAGAATAACAGGAGAGAGAGTCATACGACCATATATTTGAAACAGCCCCAACATACCATGGGCTAACAGGGAAGGCAGGAAGGGAGGATGCATTGAATCACCAGGAGTCAGTCTCTATCCACAGAGAGACACACCTGTTTATAGGGTTTATAATTTTGCTTTTTAAATATAATTCTCTGTCAAATTGGATTTTTTTAATGTACAGAAATCTGTTCCTTTGTGCATTCAGAATAAATCATTAAACAAACTTGGGTAACAAAGAGATATAACCAAGTACTGGACTAGGTTGCTGTGGCAAGAGGATAGGGGGAAGAAAAGCCAAACACATTTGCCCACAAACAGGACCTAGATTAACTCCCCAGGACAGCCATTTGCCAAGGACAGAGAGAGGATCTAGGGAAGGAATGGTACTCTGGACAAGGGTAATAGAAGAGGTTTTTCAGTTGGGCTTCAGAGATGGCAAAGAATTCAAGAGGAAGAAAAGGAAGGATTCCAAAGAGAGGAACAACCAAGCTCAACCTGGGGGCATGCTCAGGACACAAGGGGAGCAGAGAGGCCACTCAGAACTGGTTGGCACTGCCTGAATGCAGCTAAGAAGTTCATACTTAATCTCCTAGGTTGTCCAGTCTCTCTTTCACTGACTAGAACAGTGAAATGGTTGGGTCTGCCCAAATACTGTAGAAACAAGGAAAGGGAGGTCATCAGTCTGTCTCCAAGAGCAGAAAAGATGAGAAGTTCTCAAATTTCAAATGCACCAGAATAGGACAGGAGCAAATCTGAATTGGAAGAGATTGGTCAATAAGGTCAATAACAGAGAATGGATGGACAAGGGAAGTCACCTGGCAGTAGCAAGTGAAGGACCCAGCAGCTGAGCTTCTGGGTGAAGACACAGCTATCTATGACGGTCCTTGTAATTTAGGATACAACAAGTCTTGGAGATTTTTAAGTGGAGGAGTGATATAAAACCAGAGCTGTGTATTAGGACAGTGGATCTCAAGGTTGATTTAGTGACTGGCACTTCAAAGGCTTGTTTATCTTTGTGGAACACCACCAAGTGTTGATATACTAAGTTTAAAATAATGAGGCAGATCATGAGCCTACTTTGTACCTCAAACTAGACTCTCATATAGACAAGTAGTAACAGCACCCAAGATTTAAGAAATTTATGAGAGGAAAATGCTTAAGATCATAAATATTGCTCAGTAATTTTTTCTAAAATTAGGAGATGATTATAATAATTCAATTTTGCCCCCAAAACATGTTGCCCCAGTCAATGGAACTTCCAAGCTCTCTATAGGATTGTTTGAGGACCCCTGCTTTAGAAAGTTCACTCCAAAAGCACCAGAAGCTATCAGCTGAAAGTAGGAATTAGAAGGGGTAAAATGGTCTCAGGGGACACCAGAGAGTGGTAATTTTGGTTTCTATCAAAAATATAATCAATCCAAATCAGGAGGGTGTATTAACCAAGGTTCTTCACAGAAACAGAACCAATAGGAAATATGTATATATGTACATATAGGAAATATGTGTATATATATCTATATATGTCTATATCTATGTCTCTATATCTAGATATATCCGTATATGTATATAGATGTATCCTATCATCTGTCTGTCATCTATCTACCTATATCTAGAGAAAGAGAATTATCTTAAGGATGGACTCATGTGATTTGGGGACCAATGCATCTGAAATCTGTGCAGCAGGTTGGCAGCCTGAAAATTCAGGAAGAGTTGATGCTGCTCTCTGTGTCTGAAATCTGCATATTGACAACTCATACAGGCCTTCTATGTTGCACTCATGAGCCAAAACTGCCACTTCTTCAGGAAACATCAATGTTTGTTCTTAAGGCTTCATTTGACTGGAGAAGATCCCTCCCCCCATATTATGGAGGATAATCTACTCAAAGTCTACTGACTTAAATGTTAATTACATCTCAAAAAAATACCTTCAAAACAATAGCTTCCAAAACCTGGGTACTGTATTCTAGCCCCACTAATGCATAAAATGAACCTTCAACAGGGTATTTATTACAATACTTCCTTATCAAGCCGGCAAAGACAAAACTCAAAAGGCACAACTTCTCCCAGGCCTAGAGAACAAATTTACATTCTGTGTGTGTGGAGAGCAGTGCCCTGTTGTCCTTCCCTTTTGTGTTTTCTTCATATTTGTCCTCTCTGGAAAGGAAAACAAACTCATAATGTCTTTGTTTTTTAATAGCTATCAATGTGGAAGTTCACTGAAGTTTTTATTTTTTAACCTAAAAATGTTCATTGGTCTGCCCTCAAGCACAAGCATTATTAGCCTTGACGGAAATCATGTCACCTTTCCTTTGGTGTGCCAGCAACCCTTCCTAGAGAGTCAGTCCTCCATCTTGTGTATGATGGAATCAAATCCACTTGTCTCAGTTCTCCAGGAACGTTTCCTAGGTGTCCTCCACAGAATGGGAGTCTCTGACATAGAGTCTACATAATGTCAGCTTACACATTGTATCCAGGGCCTTCCAGCTTCACTGTTGCATATTCTGGAAGTCCTTGGATAACTGCTATTTTGTTGTTGTTGTTGTTGTTGTTGTTCTTTTTAGGTACACGCGACATAGAGTGTATGTTGATGTATTATACATACATGGAGTACAACTTATTCTGATTAGGACTCAATTATTAGCTAGGCACAGTGGCACACACCTACAATCCCAGCACTTGGGAGGCTGAGGCAGGAGGATCACTAGTTCAAAGCCAGCCTCAGCAATGGCGAGGCACTAAGCAACTCAGTAAGACCCTGTCTCTAATAAAATACAAAAAAGGGCTGGGGATGTGGCCCAGTGGTCGAGTGCCTCTGAGTTCAATCCCCAGTACCAAAAAAAAAAAAAATAGGATCCCATTCTTGAGGTTGTACATAATGTGGAGTTTCACTGGTCATGTATTCATGTATGAACATAGGAAAGTTATGTCCGATTCATTTCTACTGTCTTTCCTATTCCCATCCCCCCTTCCTTCCCTTCATTCTCCTTTGTCTAATCCAATGAACTTCTATTCTTCCCTCCCCTCCCCCTTTATTGTATGTTATCATCCACATATCAGAGAGAACATTCAGCCTTTGGTTTTTTGAGACTGGCTTATTTCACTTAGCATGATAGTCTCCAGTTCCATCCATTTACGGGCAAATGTCATAATTTCATTCTTCTTTATGGCTGAGTAACATTCCATTGTGCATCTATACCACATTTTCTTTATCCATTCATCTGTTGAAGGGCACTTAGATTGGTTCCATAGCTTAGCTATTATGGGTAAGGGCTTTTTAAGATCAGTAATTAGTTCTGAGTGAGACTTTCTTTTTTATTAGTTCTAGATCCCCAGTTTCCACTGTGGAACTTGCCATGTGGTTTAAGGATGTATGTACCTGGTGAGGGGACCCTCCATGAGCCCAGGCTCCCTACCATACTCTTGTCTCATGCAAAGAGGCACAATTTTAATCTGTTTTTAAATAATAGAGTTCCATATTGAAATCATATTTCCATATTTCCTTTGAAAATATGGCTCTGCATTTTCAAATACTAAACCACTGCATTGGGTGCCTTCACCATTCCTTGGCTTATCAGCTCTGGTCTGTCTGCTTCAAGGAGCTGAGGCCAAAGTAAAGAAAATTAATACTGGCTAGATAATTAATATTATGTTAGAATTTCACATATATTCTCATTTAATTTGCATAGTACCCCTTGAAACTAGCTATTACTATTCCCATGTAGAAATGAAAGTCAAGAAGATCTAGTAACTTCCTGGGGGTCATAAAACTATAAAGTAGGAAAGCTAAGATTCAATGCCAGGCCTATACAAAGCTCATGTTCTTTCTACTTCACCTCACTCCCTAACTTCTTCTGCAGTAAGCTCTAGGCAAATCACTAAGTTGTATATTCATCCATCCTTCCATCTATCCATTCATCCATTCATTCATGTAAACATTTATTTACTCACTTTATTTTTTTATCTAACTAAACAATTGAGTGCCTGTTGTGTGTCAGGCACATACACTTTGGACCTAGAAAAGCAAGTGTAACAGAGTTCCAGTGTCTTCTGTTTTGGAGAGTCTTGAAATAAAGCACAGGAAGCCTTTCACAGATTGATACTAAGAAAAAAGAATGTGAAAGGGGTAACAGAACAGAATCACCTCTGAATAATTTCTCTGCCTAGAAGAAAGTAGTCCCCCAGCCCATAGTAAAACCTCAGAGGTCACCTCTGCATCCCCTCTTAGTCTGGAGCAGAGATGGTAGAGCTGGCCACAGCCAGAAGGATGAGGCCCAAGGGCAGGAGCTGACTCCTCAGGAATGCTGGTGGAATGCTCAGAAGGCCCCTCCCATGTGGACGTGCAGCCTGGTACCTGACTCTCACCACATCCCAGCATGACTGGGAAGCTTTTTTTTCTTTTCCCAGAAGATTTTTTTCCCCTATGAAGCCAACCATGGAAAATAAAGAGAAGCACAAATAGATAATTGGGTGTAAAGGCATCCATTTCTCTCCAGCAAAGCAGTCCCTGAGGAGGGAACAGAAGGAAAGTGGATGGGAGGTTGCTTTTCAACCTTGGAACCCTTCACTATGTCACCATTAGAGCTTCCTTCCTATGCCCCAAAGTCTCTGGTGCAAAAGCAAAACCTTAACCCAATACTCTGCTTTTCCTAAATATCCCCTGGTTATTATTAATAATTTCTCATGTTTCTAAATAATCTGAGTTTGCCAATGGCTTCTGCATCTCTCTTCTCATTTGGTGATCATAACCATCCCGTGGGTAGAACAAATTGTGTTCTAAATGAGGAGGCAGATTCTAAGAGAGTCATTGCCCAGAGTTACACAAAAATGACAGGGCAGAACTAGGACTTGGTATTCTGAGGTACTGGCCCAGTGTACTCACCCTTAGCCCACAGCCTCCAAACTACACTGAGCTACAAAAGCCTACATTTGACTCCATGTTGACATTTGTGACTCTTTGGGGATTAAAGCAAATGTCTACCTAGTCTAAAATACGAGCACCAAGGAGAACCTATGAAATGCAGACTCTCCCATTGACTTCACATTTCACATTTAACTTCCAAGAATTCTAACCCCAGGAAGTAGTGGGATACATCTAAACAGGCTTTCCAGGAAAGAGTATGGCTGTAGCATTGCATTTGGGAGAAATATGAATATATAGTGCAGTGTTAAAGGGCTGATGAAACAAGAACCCAAAGAAGTAGGTGAAGAAAGGCCTGGTGTTTCTGATATTTGCAAAAACAGAGAAAATATATTTGTTCCCTTGGTTCTTGGGATTGGCAAGGAAGCAAGCCCGCTGCTGCTTTTTCTATAGCAGTGGGGCAGCACCTTGTAGACGGCAGTGCTAAGTAAGAGATCTGGAGCTTCAGAGCAGATGGAGGTTTAAATCTCAACTTCTGTACTTTCTAGCAGTGTGACTTTGGGCAAACTAATCCCTCCAAGCCTCCTTTTCTTCATACACAAAATGGAAGCAGATTCCCTCTAGATGTTTTAAGAAAGTGCAGCTACGCTGACATGACACCAGTGATTTGAGCCCCATGAGACTCATTGCAGACTTCTGCCCTCTGGAACTGTAAGATAATACCTTTGTGGAGTTTAAGCCACTACGTTTGTGGCAATTTGTTATAGAAGTGGTAGGAAACAAATACAGATTTTGGTTTAAAATGCCCATTGCTCAAGTCTGTTGACAAGATGAACATAAACCGCCTAATGTGGTACTGTGAGACTCTTAAGTGCCATTTGACAGCAGCTTCTGTTACTATTTTTGTTACTTTGGAAGACAGGTAACTTTCTAAGTTATTAGTGCCACTGATGCCAAAGGCCTAAGGGAAAAGGAGAAAAACATATAATGGAAAAGAAAAAATTCTAGTAGCCAGCAAGTTCAAGATATCTGTGTTCCTGCCTTCTCCAAGCCAGCCCACAGCTGGGCTGCCTCCCTGGCAATTCCTACCATGTCTGCTTAGGTTTCTTTTGTGCTTTTATCGCACAAAGCAGGCTCCTGTCTGCCTCCTTCCTTTATTCTCCACTCATCTGCATTTTCCTACCCTAACTTTGACCCTTGGAATTCTCCCATGGCATATTCATTTGCCCTTTCCTCTCTTTAAAAAATCTGCGTGGCACCATTTGACCCAGCTATCCCACTCCTTGGCCTATACCCAAAGGACTTAAAATCAGCATTCTACAGTGACACAGCCACATCAATGTTCATGGCAGTTCAATTCACAATAGCTAAACTGTGGAAACAACCTAGATGCCCTTCAATAGATGAATGGATAAAGAAACTGTGGCATATTACACCATGGAGTATTACTCAGCATTAAAGGAGAATAAAATCATGGCATTTGCAGTTAAATGGATGGAGTTGGAGAATATCACGCTGAATGAAATAAGCCAATCCCAAAAAACCAACGGCTGAATGTTCTTTCTGATAAGTGGATGCTGATCCATAATGGGGAGGGGAGGATGGAGGAACTGAGACCGGGCAAAGCAGAGGGTGGGAAGGGGAAGGGGCTTGGGGGGCAGGAGCAATGGTGAAATGAGATGGACATCATTACCCTAAGTACATGTATACAGCACATAGGGTGCGACTCTACATCATGTACAACCAGAGAAATGAAAAGTTGTGCTCCATTTGTGCACAATGAATTGAAATACATTCTGCTCTCATGTATAACTAATTAGAACAAATTTTAAAAAGGAAGAAAATCAGTTGGCTGAAAGAAAAAAAAAAAAAAAAATCTGTGTGGCAGAGTCCAAGTTGGAAAAGGTATATATATTATGGGGCATATTTGGAAAAGGATATATATTATGGGCATAATTGGGTCTCTGGGGCCAAATCCCTTGTTCAGGGTTCTGTCAGCTCCTTTCTGGGTCAATGAAGTCTTGATCTATCTAACCCTTTCCTTTTTCTCCATCTCTCTTCTACTTTCCCCCTTTTATTCATATAGTTCATTTTGCTTTAAGTGCATGTTACTTTAAATTTCCTCAAAAAAAAAAAAAATACAGAACTTCTTTCTGTTCCATAAGTCCAATTAATCACCACAAATAGGCTGCTACCTGAAAAATGGGATGAATATTACTGGTCAATAATGGTGCTGATTTTGGCCTCTCCAGATATTTGCCCTTTTCTCTCTATACTTCTGTTATCTGAACTTCTATCTTTCACAGTCTAGTTTAGAGAGTAACCCAACTGGTCAGAGATAATGTCTGTACATACCAGTAATGAACTTCACACGCAACTCATCTGTGTACATGAGTAAAATTCTCCCTTAGGGGACTTTGTGCTTTAAGTTCTTCAAGGTAGTAAGATTCCACTCGATTTAGTGTGCAACAACACTGGAAAGAAAGGAATGGCATTTCTCAGCAGAAACTTCACACAGGGATTGTGTAACAATGATCCAGAATCTTCCATTCCTTCAGTAAACATTGATGGAGTGCCTAATATGTGCCAAATTCTAGCCAAGAATACGCATAAATTTTAACTCCTTAAGTTCCTAATTTCCCAGGAAAGCAACAGAGGGAAAATATATACAGATGCTTCAATTTCCTGGAAAGTGACTAAGACATATAGTGCAACACTGGAGTTAAAATTTAGCAAGTCCTTGATCAAATGAAAGCCTTGCCTCCCACTGATTCTGGTCTACAAACAGGAATTAAGTCTGAACTAGCTACCTTGTTATCTCCTGGGGGGTTTGCTCTTCTGTCTCTACTTCCTAACTTTCCCTTTCCCTGGAAAGTCACTCGTCCCAGTTTCCTGCTTCCTCCTACACATTCCCACGTCTACTCCACTGGTTAAAACCAGACACATTCTGCAAGACCCACAACTCCTTTCCTCAGAACCCCCACAGTATTTAGTGTCTTCACAACTACATGGGAACGTAACTTAGCTTCCCTACTAAAAACACAAAAGCCTAGAATACAACAATCTCCCTAACATTTCTGTGTATACCTCATAATGCAAGTGATATCATTTAAAATATTTTGATTTAGACCATGAATGCATGAATTGATTAGTTGATTAATTAAATAAACTATTAAGAGGTGGGGATGACTTTTCTCAAGATGTATTAAGTGCAGAAGCCCAAATGATTGACCTAAACACTTACCCCTGTGTTCCTTCCAGTGAATTCTCAGAGAGGTTAGAAGCCCGTGTTCAGCTATCTCTGACACTGAACATTTTGCATCATTTCTGGGAGCCAGTATTAGTTGCAGGGAAGTGCTTAGGTCCTGGAGTCATACAGACAAGGACTTCTCAAAAGCTGAAGACATTCATCTCTGCTGTTGCTTCTTGGATAACCCTAGGGAACTTAATTCACCAATGTACACTTTAGTTTTCTGATCTGCAAACTGCAGCCACCTCCTCTCTTTTCTTGTTCTACCTAGTTGACTTATGAGAATTAGGTGTATGCAGGTGAAGCATGCCCTTTTCTCTATATACTTCTGTTATCTGAACTTCTATCTCTCATAGTCTATTTATTAGTATATCTAGTAACATTCTCTGTAACACTTTATTTGCTAACTTTTTTTAATAATAAAATAATGGTTTTCAACAGAAACCCACAGTTCATATGAAAACCAATCACTACTTCTATGAGTTTATCCTTTGGGTTTCACTCTGTCCTGGTAGGGCCCTGGAAGAGGATATATATGGGACTCTCAGGTGTGTGCCAGTCCTGCCCAGTCCTCAACACCTCAGGTCTGCTCTTTAACCTTAAAGGGCCTTAGTTCATCTCTCAGAAGTATGTGTCCTGTACCTCAAAGGCACTGATCAGAGTCTGGAAGACTTTATTTTCTTTTTCTTCTTTATAAAGTTACTGTGACTACTAAGCTCACTAATAAAATTTCCTCCATTACTTAAAGATTATATATGCCACAGGTTTGGATGCTTTGGGACACAAAAAGACAATACACAATGTCAGGATTTAGTCACGTTATAGATCCTATAGCAGTATTCATCTGCTCCTCCTAAAGCATAACATTCTCAACTATGCCTTCAGCTGTGAGAAGTCCTGGAGATGGCCAAGGAGGATTCCACTGTCCGTTGCTTCCAGGGCCTGCTGATTTTTGGAAATGTGATTGTCGGTGTAAGTAATGAGAATTTTCAGAAAAGTCTGCTCTTCCTGTAAGTATTAGTTTAGATTAATCAAAAGTGAGATTTAAAATGAAAATAATGATTTTTTGCTTCCAACTTTAAAGCATAAGAATCTAAAAGAAGTCACATCCACCATGGCCAGTATCCAAACACACCTACCACATGCACACTTCAGACCTTCTTTCTGATTTCATCTTGGTCTGATTTTGGGAATCTGTTACTAAAGCTGTTAGGGCAAATATCTGCATTTTCTTCTTCTTCTACACAGAGGCCCATACCAGGATGTGGGAATGTCTTGTAGGTCAAGCTGTGTGGATATGGGGGAGAGCACTTTTTTGGGAGTTAAGAGACCTGGCTCTTGGACCAGCTCTGCCTCTGACTTAATGTGTAACCCTGGACAAGTCATCAACTTTAGGGCCAAGATGTCTCCTTCATGAAATACAGGCAGTGGGATAAGCTTCTAGCCAAGGTTCTAGCTCTCACTGATAAGTATGACCAATCACTAACCACTTCAAATATTACAGTCCAGCAATGTGGGCAATAAGGCAATGGGGGTGGGCTGAGGGTGGGTGGGTGGTAACCCTCATATAAAAAGGTACCATTTAGGGCTGGGATGTTGCTTGGTAGTAGATCAGTTGCCTAGCATGCATTAACTCCTGGATTCATCCCTAGCGATATGAAAGGAGAAAAAAAAAAAAAAGTAGAAGTCATCTCTGGGAGGTTCATGGATGGTCTAAAATTGTCTAGATCTTTTCCCAAATAGGAAAAAGACATGTGAAAGAAAGTAGTATCCAAGGGAGACTATATATGGAAGGAAGGAGCAGGATGGAACTAGCTGTTTGATTTTCTGGTAATGAGGAGTTGAAGCCAGTTGCATAAAACCTGTGCAGGGGTGGGAGTCAGTTTGTCTCACCCACCCACCTCCATTCCCTTTCCCAATGCTGTGCTCCTGGCCACCTGCCTGACACCACCCACTCTTGGCTTGCTTCCAGATGTGTGGCATTGCCCTGACTGCAGAGTGCATCTTCTTTGTATCTGATCAACACAGCCTCTACCCGCTGCTAGAAGCCACCAACAATGATGACATCTACGGGGCTGCCTGGATCGGCATGTTTGTGGGCATCTGCCTCTTCTGCCTGTCCGTCCTAGGCATTGTGGGCATCATGAAGTCCAACAGGAAAATTCTTCTGGCAGTAAGACCTCAAAACTCTCTATAACTGTTTTCATGGACCCATTTCAATGGATTGTTTCTTCATCATTAAGCACAATGCCTGGGCTTTCCATGTCATGTGTAGGAGTAGAGAGTTCCAGATGAGGGTGAAAAAGCAGGGAGGTTCCCTGCAGTGAGATCATCCCCTTGGAGCAAGAACATTATCCAGAAGTCCAGAAGATTCTCATACAGGGAACACAAAGGGAGACATCTGGGGGTGACTCTACTGATTATTTTCCAGATCTGTGCTTCTCTAGCTGCTATCTGCACATGCCCAACATATAGAGCCAGAAAGTACATAGGATATTAAAAAAAAAAAAAAAAAAAAAAACATGGTGAGAACTTATTAGATTTTCCCCTTGACAAGAAGTAGTTTTAAATGCTATTTTAATATTAATCATTGATATGTAAGAACATAAAATACCAAGTAGCCATGAATTTTTCAGAGAAAGCAGGAGGATTTTTGAAGATTTTTGAGCTCAAGGCTCCTGGGTCTTGTATGATGGCCTGCACTTTCCACATCATCATTTCCTCTGCTTTAGCAGGAACCTGAGAAAACCTTGACAAGCCCCACTGTGAGTGTACCTTCCACTCACGCCCACCTGTGGAGGCTCTAACCCTGTCCCCAAACCACAGACAGCAAGACTGTGACCTGCCTTCGTAGACGGAAGCAAATTTGAAGCCAGCAGAGCTGAGAGGCCTCTTAAGTTGAGCCTAGATCTCTACTGCCTGCCCCTATGCACCAGGACAGAAGTTTCTCGTGTTGCCATGGGAAACACACACACACACACACACACACACACACACACACACACATAACTCCCACCCCCTGAAATAACTCTCCTGCCCAAATGCTCAGGACCTGAGTTCCACTTTTAGAAAACAAGTCCCACAACTTAGGGCACCTGTTGGTTTACTTTTCCTTTAAGCAAACTATTGTCCTGGTACTCAGAGAATGCAGAATATTGGCATTCTCTATTTCCTTAGCTTGAGTTAATTCAAGGACAAATGTACCCACTTTGGGAGGGTGGGGAAAGGAATGCAAGGAAGAGGGAGAGGAGAGCCATGTGTCCCTAAAAGACAGACTTCCCCTGCATCCCACCCCTGTGTGTGTCTGACAGAGCCAGGAGGTCTGAGCTGGGGAGGGAGAAGAAGGAGCAGTGCCCTCTCCAAAGGGCTGACAGGGAAACACCTGCACCCCGTGCTACCTTTCCAGAGTCCCACATAGATGTCCTGAGGCTGTATGAGAGGAGCAGCAAAGCTCTTGAAAGGATCAAGGTGGGAGTCAACACAGGGAAAAATAGTATAGGGTCAGCCTCTGAAGGTCTTCTGACAGCAGCCAGAGGTTTTTACTGTCCATGTAGTGAGGGTAGCGGAGGATCCTGCTCAGAAAGCTTCCCATGACTAAAGAAGGAGGACGCTTTTCCCTGCCCTCCCTCACTGACTCTGACCACAGTGCCCCTTCTCAAAAAAGGACATGAAGACGAAAAGTGCATGTGCAAAGCTGAGGAAGGCAAAAGCAGAACTCCTACCTAGACTTACATTTGCTGCCAGGTATTTTCCAGCTAGAGATACGGTCAGTATACAGGGAGGCATTATGCACCACTGTGGGCATGCTGCCCAGGTGCCCCATGCACACACACAACACAAACCCCACCAGTACACCTGGTGAGCTCTGTTTCATTCACATGAGCGACGGATGTGGGAGGAGATTGCCACAGAGACACTATGTGCCTGGAGGCTGCTGGCTCCTCTCTGATGCACTGGGTCCTGGTTAGGAGGGTCACCAGGCATTCAATATGTTCTGGTTTATCTTTTGCTGACCTCTGAGATTCTAAGTTTTCTAAAAGCATAAAGAAAATCTCTCTCAACTAGAGGAGTTTTTAAGGCTCTCCATCATGTGGAATACACTAAGACTCTGCCTGCCCCTGATCCTACACACATGTGTGCATGTACACACACACACACACACACACACACACACACACACACACACACACACACACACACACACACACACACATAACTCCCACCCCCTGAAATAACTCTCCTGCCCAAATGCTCAGGACCTGAGTTCCACTTTTAGAAAACAAGTCCCACAACTTAGGGCACCTGTTGGTTTACTTTTCCTTTAAGCAAACTATTGTCCTGGTACTCAGAGAATGCAGAATATTGGCATTCTCTATTTCCTTAGCTTGAGTTTAATTCAAGGACAAATGTACCCACTTTGGGAGGGTGGGGAAAGGAATGCAAGGAAGAGGGAGAGGAGAGCCATGTGTCCCTAAAGACAGACTTCCCCTGCATCCCACCCCTGTGTGTGTCTGACAGAGCCAGGAGGTCTGAGCTGGGGAGGGAGAAGAAGGAGCAGTGCCCTCTCCAAAGGGCTGACAGGGAAACACCTGCACCCCGTGCTACCTTTCCAGAGTCCCACATAGATGTCCTGAGGCTGTATGAGAGGAGCAGCAAAGCTCTTGAAAGGATCAAGGTGGGAGTCAACACAGGGAAAAATAGTATAGGGTCAGCCTCTGAAGGTCTTCTGACAGCAGCCAGAGGTTTTTACTGTCCATGTAGTGAGGGTAGCGGAGGATCCTGCTCAGAAAGCTTCCCATGACTAAAGAAGGAGGACGCTTTTCCCTGCCCTCCCTCACTGACTCTGACCACAGTGCCCCTTCTCAAAAAAGGACATGAAGACGAAAAGTGCATGTGCAAAGCTGAGGAAGGCAAAAGCAGAACTCCTACCTAGACTTACATTTGCTGCCAGGTATTTTCCAGCTAGAGATACGGTCAGTATACAGGGAGGCATTATGCACCACTGTGGGCATGCTGCCCAGGTGCCCCATGCACACACACAACACAAACCCCACCAGTACACCTGGTGAGCTCTGTTTCATTCACATGAGCGACGGATGTGGGAGGAGATTGCCACAGAGACACTATGTGCCTGGAGGCTGCTGGCTCCTCTCTGATGCACTGGGTCCTGGTTAGGAGGGTCACCAGGCATTCAATATGTTCTGGTTTATCTTTTGCTGACCTCTGAGATTCTAAGTTTTCTAAAAGCATAAAGAAAATCTCTCTCAACTAGAGGAGTTTTTAAGGCTCTCCATCATGTGGAATACACTAAGACTCTGCCTGCCCCTGATCCTACACACATGTGTGCATGTACACACACACACACACACACACACACACACACACACACACACCAGTTCATTCTCTTGCATTTGTTTTTCCCAGTTAAACTATAAATTCGGGAACTAGATGAGAAAGCTCTATCCACCCTGGTCCAACAGTGACCTCTTTGAAGATGGGGGTCTCTTCCCCAAATGGGGACTTCAGCCAACCTAAACAAATGACCATTTGCTCTCTGGAGAAAATCAGAGGGTTTTGCTGAGTAGCACCAAGCCTTATACCCAGCTCCTAGAACCAAGCCCCATTCCAAGCAGCTGATCAAAGAAGTTTGTGTAATAACTGCATGAATGTTCAGATGACTATATTTAGGTAAAAGTGCTGAAAAATGATAGCCATCATTTTGGGAAGTCTCTTTTGGGGGATAAATGTAATTCTTTTTTCTCATTTGTTTCCTTTCCAGTATTTCATTCTGATGTTTATAGTATATGGTTTTGAAGTCGCATCTTGCATCACTGCAGCTACGCAACGAGACTTTGTGAGTATGCTCCAAACAGCACAGAGCAGAAATGATAATGAGTCACTATTACCATAATAGCATAATAGCTAACATGCATTAAAGACCTTGCTATGTGCCAGGCATGCTAATATGCACACTAATAATAGATATTTAATTTTACTTAATACTCATAAACCCAAGAGATAGGCAGTACCTCCTGTCATTTTATAAATGAACAAAACATAATGAGACAAAAGAAGGTAAAGTAAGCCAGGTGTGGTGGTGCACACCTGTAATCCCAGCAGCTCAGGAGGCTGAGGCAGGAGGATTGAGTTTAAAGCCAGCCTCAGCAAAAGGGAGGCACTAAGCAACTCAGTGAGAACCTGTCTCAAAATAAAATACAAAATAGGGACTGGGGATGTGGCACAGTGGTTGAGTGCCCCTGAGTTCAATCCCTGGTGCCCCCCACCAAAAAAAAGAAGGTAATGAAACTCATCTAAAGTTGCACAGCTGGCAGGTGAAAAAGAGTGAGAATTCTGAGCCCAGGCAAACTGACTCCCAGGGTCCAACCTGGTAACCCATAACTCATCTCCACTCTGACCCATATTCTACCTCAGCTAAGACTTATCTTTCTTCTTTTCTTGCTGTTTTCCACCCTACAGTTTCTGTTCACCCTGGCCACACAGTAACTTCTTTGAAGACAGGGGTCTCTTCTCCACATAGGGACTTGAGCCAACCTAAAGCAGCCTTAGCCCTCTATACTTGGTATTTCTGAGTATAGTTTTGCTCCAAGAGAATGTTCAGAGTCCTCAGAAACAGGTGAGAAGAATAGTTTCCCTTCTTTGGCCATTAGCACGCTAACTCTCCCTCTTGTTTTGCCTCCGTCCCTGTAGTTCACACCCAACCTCTTCCTGAAGCAGATGCTGGTGAGGTACCAAAACAACAGCCCTCCAACCAATGACGACCAGTGGAAAAACAATGGAGTCACCAAAACCTGGGACAGACTCATGCTCCAGGTAAGGTGGGTCGTCCTGGGGAGATGCCATTTTGCAGCTAGACCAGTGGCCAGGTGGATATGGTTGGGAGTGAAGTCAGCGCCTCTAGGGGGCTTTCCTCCAGAAAAAGACTTGTGACAGGCCAGGTCATCTATGCCTCTTATTGACTGGTAGAGGCAGGATGGAAGAGGGGAATGTTGAACACATGACTCAATGAAATCCCTAAATATATGTTTTATTTCAAGCCATGATGTTGATTCGCTTACCTTCATAGCAGGTAGATTAAAGAAATTTAGATTAATCATATGTTCTGCCTCTTAGAACTCAGGTCTCATTTACATTAAAAGAAAAATGTCTACTCTGCCCCAAAGTGAATTCAAATGGTGGGGCATGGTGGCGCATGCCTGTAATCCCAGCACTTGGGAGGCTGAGGCAGGAGGATCACTAGTTTAAAGCCAGCCTCAGCAATGGTGAGGCACTTAGCAACTCAGTGAGACCCTGTCTCTAATACAATACATAAAAGGGCTGGAGACGTGGCCCAGTGGTCGAGTGCCCCTGAGTTCAATCCCTGGTACCCCCCCCCCAAAAAAAAAAAGAAAGAAAGAAAGAAAAGTTAATTCAAGTGGCAATTTCTGCCTATCTTACCTTTCTGGTACATTTTTATATCTCCATGTGTCAATACTGCTAAGGACAGGGGATATAACTTGATTTAATCACCCATTTTTTTCTAACTGGCAATCATACCATATATCCAGTTCATCTCAAATATCATCAGTATCTGGCAGTTCAAGTCTTCCAGAATATCACCCCCATGTTGCCATATGCATGTAAATTGTTCTACATACCCCTAAGTGACCCAACTCTCCCTACCCTGCTCCTGCTCTCTACCCCACCACCAACTTTTCACTCTGTCATCAGCAAACCCCCTCATAACCTCCACTCCTTCTTTGAACTCACCCTTTTCTCTCTTGCTTCACTAGAAACTTGACTGCTTCCTAGTGGCACTGCCTTCCCTTCACCCTCTCACTTTTCCCCCATATCTCATGTACCATAGGAACTGGAAATTGACTACTACGTGTCTCCTTGTTCCACTTGGCTGCCATGCTATTTCCTTCCTTCCTTCCTTCCTTCCTTCCTTCCTTCCTTCCTTCCTTCCCTCCTTCCTTCCTTCTTTCCTCCTTCAAACACTTGAAATTCATGACACCAGTCTGTATCATCCATTACCTCTGTTTATTATGATTATTATCAATGACCTTCTAACCAGTCATTCCCTTGCCTTCATTGGGGACTTCAATATCTCACTCACTGTCCACTCTTCACTCATATTCCTGTCATGGGCCTAGGATGGAGACTTCAACAACCACATGGATAACTCAGAAGATGACTCAGAAACACGTGATCTCTCAATTTCCTGTCTTACACCATTCCAAAGATCTCCTCCGCCTCACCTCAGCCACCCTTTTCCATGGCCATCGCCAGTGTGTCATCACCAATTATTGTGCTAAGAAAACCCCACTCTGTCCTCTGTATTCTATTATGTCTTCATTTATTCTTATATCTCCATTCCAATAATTTTTACTCCATCCGGACCTCTGATTAATTGGCCACCTTTTCACGCTATATTACCCTTTTCATGTTCTCTTCTCTCCTCACCTGTCCCTCATCAGCCTCTTTTACTACCTTACCTGTCACTATTCATCAGGGAACTAACTGACCCCCACTGTGGGAATACAATTTTCATGCACTCTTCAGCTACACCCGAAGAGCTAAACATTACACAACCCTGGTGACTAATTTAAATTCAAATTTGTGACCATAAGGCTCAAATAAGCACTCTATATTTCCTATTATTTTTCCCCTGAAAATTCACTTTCTAGTATTTTATATATTCTCCCCTCTCTGTACATCTGTAAAATCTCTCCTCCCCCTTACTTTCAGCTGTTGATTTCACTTCATATTCTATTAAGAATGTAGAAGGAAGCCAGGCATGGTGGTGTATGCCTGTAATCCCAGCAGCTCAGGAGGCTGAGGCAGGAGGATCTCAAGTTCAAAGCCAGCCTCAGCAAAAGCAAGGTGTTAAGCGACTCAGTGAAACCCTGTCTCTAAATAAAATACAAAATAGGGCTGGGGTTGTGACTCAGTGGTCAAATGCCCCGAGTTCAATCACCGGTACCCACCCGCCCCCCCACACACAAAAAGAATATAGAAGGAATCAGACAAAAAATATTTCATCTTATTTCTCTATCACCAAATCTGCCCATTTACGTGTTTCTGCACCCATGTATTTTTCCTTCTCCCTAGTGATGACAAATGGACTGTCCATTATCCAAATCCTTGTTGTTTACTCTGCATTCTCTCCTTCACTTCAACAATCTTCCCTGCTCTCATCTGCTTCATTAGTTTCCCCCTCAAATCAGCCTGTAAGAACTCCTTCAGTCGTACATGTTTAAACAAAACAAAACAAAACAAACAAAAACTCTTTCTCCACATTCACCCACTGTTCTGCCCCACAACTGTTCTATTTCATGGCACATCTCAAAAGAGATGCCAACACTTGCTGTCTGCATTTTCATGCCTCTCCTCTGCTTTCATCCAACTATAATTGGCTTCTGACCCCACCACACCACCAAAACAGCCTTTATCATGGTACCAATTACCTCCATCCTGCCAACCCCAATGACTAAGTTTCTGTCCTCGTCTTATTGATATCCCATGAGCATTTGTCACATGGGCCGCTCCTTCTTGGCCCCCTTTGCTGAGTTTTCACCCTTTTCCCAACTAAGTGTACTACAGGGCTCAATTCTGGACTCTTAACTCTTCTCTGTTCCTACCTAAATACTGGTCTGAAATAAACATGGCTCAAACTTAACCATTTTTTCCCAGAATGCTCCAGTCAAATACAGAATAATTATTTCTCCTGATCAAATATTTCCAATTCTCCAGTGGCAAAATTGGATACCCTTTAAACATGATTTTTATCGTGAAGTTGGCTTGGATACATTTACTCTAAATATTGAGAGATACCTGTAGTTTGAATTTCCTCCCTTGAAACATTTAGCAGAATTTATGATAAAGAAGAAAAGTGATATGGGTTGCTTTATCCTCTATCTTGCATTCCAGCCAACATAAGGATATCGGTTACGTGTCAATTGATCTTCCTTTTCTGTGTACAGGCACAGCTGCATGACACCAGGTTTTAACACTTTTTTCCAGTTTATTTTCTTCCCTTATAAATGTAACACACAGTTATTCAAAAATAATGATAAAAATTCAGAAAAGCAAAACAAGACTTACTTATAATTTCTACATCACTAATTTTTAATTTTCTGCATTTAAATTTGCTCGTGTGTAATATTAGAATAACTACATCTCTCTCACATTATTGTATCAAGATATTAGTATTAATAATTTATTAAGGGTTTACTATGAGCCAAGCACTGAACCAACCACTTAAGTATATTATCTCATTTGGTCCTCACAAAAACTCTGTAAAGTAGATACTATATTTATCCCAGTTTTGCAGTTAAGAAAAATGAGTCTTAGAGAGTTTTAAACATGTCAAAAGCTACAGGGACTATTAAAGTCTAGTAAAGTAAAAAATGTGAAAAATAGTTTGCAAATTCTAAATGTAAATTATTAATGCCTTCAACTCTAGTTTGGGAATTTTTTAGTAAACATAAGAAATGGTCTACATTCCATATCTTCCTTATCTCTCTAAAAACTCAGTTGCTATTGATGGCTCTAGGAAAGACCTTGAAAACAATTGCATATCTCTTATCCACTGGTAGGATCACTGCTGTGGTGTAAATGGTCCATCAGACTGGCAGAAATACACATCCGCCTTCCGGAATGAGAACAATGATGCTGACTATCCCTGGCCTCGGCAGTGCTGTGTCATGAACGCCCTTAAAGAGCCTCTCAACCTGGAGGCTTGCAAACTAGGAGTGCCTGGTTATTATCACAATCAGGTGAGTCCCCTCCCCTCCCAAGACCTGCCAGAAGGTTCTCTTTATGAGAAAAAATAATGGCCGACTGTAAGTACTAGTTTCTCAGTAAGAAATTCTGTCTTTTATCCTAAACTCATGTTAATTATTTCCTTCTCTGTGAGTTAATTATGAATGCTAATCTAGAATTGATATGGGCTCATTTATATTTTAATAAAATAACAGGAGAATTGCAATGATAAAATCCAACTTGGTTTAAATGAAGATTTATATAATGTCTAGAATTGGTATTTCAAGAAACGGTTACATAAAACCAAGATTTGCTCTATTTTTGCAAAATGTATATTGGAAGGGATGATACCAAAAAGAATGTTTTGCTAGTTTCAAAGCAATGGCGATTGCGGAGGGTACGTGCAGTAATTATGTATCCACATTTCTTATTCATTGGTAATAAAAGGCAATCTTAATAAAATATTTGATTGGTGATTTAGGTCAAAGATGGTGTGCACACAGATGGTTTATGAAAAAGTATTTCCAGGCAGATGAGGATAATATGATGATGATCATGAAACATTTACTGAGTTCTTACTAGATGCCAGATGCTGTTCTGAGTGCCACACACATACTAACACCTTTGATGCTCAAAAGTAGGTGCCTATATGATCCCTATTTTCTAGATGAGGAACTAAGAAACAGAGATGCTAAGTAGTACCTTGCCCAAGGTCACACAACTAGTAAATGGTAGTCAGAATTCAAACCCAAGCAGTCTGGCTCCTGGTCACAAACTGTAAGCCAATAGACTTGGTAGTTATCCCCAGAAGCCCTGTGGAGAGCTCCCACACACCTGTAGTCGCTGAGTATTACATTGCACTCTCAAGCTGTGCACTGCTTTGGGAGTTAGCCTTTTGAGGAAACCTAGTTGGATGCTGGTTTATTCAATAATAGAGAAATGTCAGGCTCTTTAGTATGGGAGTAAATGATACAAACTGCAAGTCTGAGTGACAGGCACTGTACTGCTGATCATCACACTCTATCTGGCAAGGGGCTCAGACTAGGATTGGATACATTAGTTCAAAAACAACATCAGAATGATGGAGATTCTGAATGATGAATGATTCTGAAGTAGTGTTCAGAGCAACCCACATTTAGCTCTACAGCAGCTTTGTTCTTGAATTGTTTTAACCAGTTATTTTCAGAGTAACAAAAATTAAATTTATTGCTTATAATCACAGCATAAAATATAACTATCATTCTCACAACTTAAAAAATGCTTTCAATATTTCAACATTAGAACTGGCTCATGCAAACTAATCTTCATCGGGTTATAATTACTTACACATTGTGTCACCTCTCTGAATAAGACCAAAAAGACTGATAGGCCTTTAGATGATTGGTTTCTTTCATAGCAACACTTTTTTCTCTAGCACATATTATATTATAGTTATGAAAACAAGCCTAAAACTGTGCATTGAATAGATAAAAATTTGAGGTTAAAAAAGATTTAACTCTTTCTCTTACTGTCTTGGGACCTCTACATCAACTTTGACAATCCTTCTACACCTTCCGTTTCAGTTCCTGGGTCTCATCTGTCTTTGGCATCTCCACCTCTATCACCCTCCAGTGAACCACAACCACAAATCATCATCACTCAGCCCTACTCCTCTACCAAATTCCTTAGTTCTGAAATTTCTCCTGTCCCTGATTCTCGGTGCTCCTACTTCTTCAACCTCATTCATTCTTTGCCTTCAACATACTCTATGATCTATTAGACCTTTCTAATTCTCCCTATATTGCTCCCCCAGGTTCATCCACACCCCATTCTCTGACTTATAGGTCCTGCTAATTCCCTCCTAGAAATCCTTTTCCACAAAGCTAACTGTGCCACTCAACACCTACTATTTCCTGTTATTGCATGCCTCACCCTGATCTGTCATGTTTGTTCCTTATTCTTTTCTTGAGTCTCCTTAAAGACTTATATTATTCATTTCTATGTCTTCAGTCCTTAGCATAATACCTGGCACAAAGCAGGTACTTGATAAATGCTTGGTGCGTGGGTGAACGAAGAAGCGAAGGGCTGTCTTTTTTACATTCACACTGTAGCTTTTTAAGATTTGCAATGCACAAATGTGCTGCTACAGACATGAAGACTAACATAATTAGCAAAGTCATCATTGTTGCAGTAATGGTAGAAATCAACCAGAATATCACAGGTCACATGCAAATATATATATTCTATATCATGCTCCATCTGCTTCAGAAATGCTACATGCAAATACAGATCACTACACTTTAAGAATAGTATGGTGTAAGGAAGTAAACGCCACTAAAATGATTATAATTGTGAAAACATACTAAAGGAAAGAGATGCAAAACTCGGACTTTTGTCTGTGAGCTCCATAAAGGCAAGACCCTTTTCTGTCTTGTCACAGTTAAATGCCCACCCAGAACCTGGCATCTGGCCTGAGAGGGCTCTTGTATATGTTATTACATGAACGATCACATCTCAGGACCTTCAGGAGGATGGGAGTGTTTTGTGAACCCTCAAGTGTGTTGCAAAGGTGCTGTTGTAATCATTCCTTAATATCATGCTCCATTTGCTCTATTAATGTTTATTAGCTGTTTTCTATGTGCCAGACACTTATTCTCCACTCTAGAGATTCAACAATGAAAAAGACAAAATCCCTGCCCTCATGGCACTTGCCTTCTAGTATGGGAGACAAATAATAAACATGGCACCAATGAGTGGTAGAAATCCAGGTGGTGATAAATGCCATTAGCAGCAATAAAGCAGGGGAAGGATGTTTTCACTCTAATTGTCAGGAAAGGCTTTGTGGGGGTGATATTTGCAGAATTCTGAATTAAGTGAGGAAATGAGACACTGGAATATTGGGGGAGAGAAATCTAAACAAAGGAAGCAAAAAACATTGAGGCCCTCAGTGGGAGGATTCTTAGATTTCTGGAGGAACATCAGGGAGGTCAGTCTAACAGGGCCAGGTTGTGTGAAGGATGGCTTTAAGGCAAGGATGGGTCTAGATCTTATGAGTGCACTCAGGCCTGAGGGAGACCAGTTGAGAGGCCATTGTTGCAGTCCCAAAGTGAGGCCCTGGGAGGCCAAGGTGGTACCAGGGGATGAGAGGAAGCTTTTGGATGGGATATATTTTCTAAAGCAAAACCAAAAAGATTTGCTCAAGTGTTGGATGTTAGTTAAAGGAAAAACGGTTAAAGATAATTTGAAGATTTTTTTTCACTAGGCCACTTAGAAAATGAAAATGCCTGTAACGTAAATGTAGAAAAGTAAAATGGGAAAGAAATCAAAGAAAAGCAAAGAGAGGGCATGAATGTGGATTAACAAGGGACTAGGGCAGAGTCATGAGGACAGAAGCTCAAGTGGCCGTCTGTAGCCACTGGATGGAGCCTGAACTTCATGGTCAGCCTAGAGTAGCTGCTGAAATTTGCTGACATTTTCTGGTAAATCTAGCACATTTGCCTCAGAACCTCATGGTCAATGGAATTGACCCTTGTTATTGAATTTCCTAGTGATTCCTTATGATTCCTAGGGCTTTAGTAGAGGTTGCTCTAGATGGCAGCTCTAGCCTTATGCATGGATATTGCTCCAGGACTTTGCTTGGTGACTAGGACAGAGTATGCCACGTATAAATGCTCACTGGATTGTGGCATATATGAATAAATGAATAAAATAGTTAATCACTCTTTTGCATACATATCATGGCTCTTTGAGATCTCATTGGAATCCAGTAAGGTTGATTATGGATAATGATGTCAAATGAGAATTTAAGGAGCATGATGTAGGGATTCCTTTAATAATTATTTTTAAATGGCAACAGAAGACCTCTGGTTTTCATAACCAGAATCATTTTTATTTAAAAATGAACAAAACAAAAAGCAATTCTGCCCTCAAATCAACAATAAAAGCTTTGGGGAGGAAAAACAAATTCAAATTTTATTGAGCATGTATTATCAACATATTCAGTATGAGGAAAATATTATGTATGTTAATAGTAACACTTTTGCTAGTAAGACCGAGTGATCAAGATAGAAATAAATGTGATGTAGACTAATTATTCAACAGTGTTACTTATATTCCTTTAGCAAAACATTTCTAGTAGCTGGCTGTCCACCGGGATGTGGAAATAGCCTGGCTGTGAAACTGGACTTTGAAGGGAATTCATCCAAGTAGTAATCTGCTTTCCCACTGATCTCTTACATCTTTTGTCCTGGTTCCTCTCACACCAATGTGGATCCTCCCCTCCAGGGCTGCTATGAACTTATCTCTGGACCAATGAACCGACAGGCCTGGGGGGTTGCCTGGTTTGGATTTGCCATTCTCTGCTGGACTGTGAGTATCTCCTGGCACATGTTTTATTTCTGAAAGGGTGATGCTAAGGAATAACCTTAAAATTGTCACTGGTTTGCTCAGCCACACTAGAAGGTCAGGAAACAAAACCTCAAAGTTGAAAGCTAGTCAGGAGACTTCTGACTGCAGAACAAAGACAGTGGGCCATCTTGAGGTGTGGGGAGTTAACCTCCCTACCAGAAAAAGGATGTGCACGACTAACCAGACCATCTTCTGGCTACTGGGGATGCACTTGCCTTTGGGGTGTGACTGCCTCTTTCCCCTTGCCTAAACTTCTTCCTGAACTTCAGCCTGTTGCTCCAGGTCTCCAGATCTCAGTAATGCATTACAACTAGATCCCAAAGACTGTCAGTTATCTAGATGGTTCCTGCCCAACACTCATCCACCTAGCTCCTTCCACAAAGCTGCCCCCATTGGTCTCATCATTTCCTACTGCCCTCTCTGTCAGCTGCACATGCAAGCAAGAGATGAGAGCTGTGGTTCTCGGCCCTAGATGCACATTAAAGTCTCCTGAAGCAGCTAGAAGTGAACAAACATATAAATAACAAAAGAGCTTGGATCTCAGCCTCTGAGATTCTGACTCAGTTGTTCTGGGGGTAGGGCCCAGGCTTTTTTTTCCCCACCCCAAATGATTCCAATTTGCTGTTGAAGTTGAGAACCACTGCATTCAGGAAGCAGTCCCAAACTTTTGTCTCACAGCCCCCTGACATTCCCAAAATGTATTAAGGACTGCAAAAAGCTTTTACCTATATAGCCTGTATCTATTCATATTTATACCCATCAGAAATTAAGATAGAAAAAAATTGCATATTTGTTAATTCATTTTAAAATAATTAATGGGAGGCTGAGGATATAGCTTAGTGGTAGAGTGCTTGCCTTGCATGCCCACAGCCTTGGGTTCAACCCCAGCATTGTCCAATAACAACAACACAGTTACAACAGTAATAACACAAATAACATAAAGGACATCTTTTGATGGGGAAAATGACTACTTTACAAAACAAAAAATGAAACTCAGTGGTAGAGCGCTTCCCTGGCCCTGGGTTTCATCCCAACACGTCAAATAATAATAACAACAACGATGATGATGGTGATGCAGTTACAATAATCATAATGTTGTTAACATAAAGGACATTTTGGTGGGAAAAAATAACTATTGCAAAACAAAAAAATGAGAAAATTTGCATCATTTTACATTCTTCAAATTTCTTCAATGTCTGGTTTAGTAGAAGACAGCTGGAGTCTCAATCTGTTGTAATATGTTGACAGGGTTAAGGATGTGAAGAAAATACATCCTTCACGTAGATGTATAGTTGAAACAACAGGGATGCTTTAATAACCTTATCTGAAGATAATTGTGAACATTCTTTTGATACTTCGCCAAATTTCACAAGTTTCTTAAATATCAGTTGCCATACAGAATCTGAAACTGTGTTAACAAACTTTTTATGTTGTTACATTAAATATATTACATTGGTCTGTGTTACCGTTTGCATAAATCTTTTTACTATGTATAATTCTATAACATCAAGAATTGGCTATTTGGAGAAATATTGGTTCACTGTGCTCAGCAGATCTTCCAAATGTTGGCTGATGTTTTATGCAACACCAAAAGATCACTTCGTTGATATTGCCACATTGGAAAAAGATCTCAAGCAATGGGATGCTGTCAGGCTCATGGTGACAGATCAGTTTTCTAAAGATCTGATTTTTGTTTGAAAGCTCATATTTATTGCTGAAAAGAAATACTGTCAGTTATTTTCTTTGAGGTGACAGACTCACTTTGTAAATTTTTGAGATAATATCTGACCAAACATCCAACTCTGAAAAACCATAGCTTGTTTGTTAGTCATTTTTTTCAAGTAAAAATAGTGCTTCATAAAAAATGTGGCTAGGTCAGTACACAACCCAGTTACTCAAGTGCTTTTTTTTCAGATAACCATATTTCAGTATGCCACAGGACTGTTGTAGGCATATTTCTTTTTTGTCACACAGAATATTTAAAAGATGTGTACTCAAATGTCAAAATGAAAGAAAATTCCAGTTCTTACTGCTTTGTTGAGGATAATTTCTGGTAAAACGGGTATTTGTTTTTTACTGCAAGTACATGACAGAAAAGAATACACAATGACTACTAACATGTTTTAGTGCCTCTACCTCAATTCTTGCTAAGGCCACAGCCATTTTTTACCTTATACTTCTTTTGCACCATCAATACCAATGTGAAACAGTGAAAAGGCCAACAAACCCTTATACTTGTTCAAGCAGCCTGGACATCATGGAACCTTGAAAGGGTAATGAGGTGCCATGCTTTGAGAAGTGCTGGGTTCCGGTGTAGTAAACTGAGTGAGGCAGGAAGGAGAGGGAAATCAGCTCCTTCAAGGGTGCCTTAGGATCCCTTGATCCACCCCCTTCAGAGTTCCTACCACACACCCTGTGCATACCTCTGTTGTAGAACTACCCTGCTGTGTTGCATTTGACTGCCCAAGGGTTGGGGATTAGCTGCTCTTTGCTGCCCAGGACCTAGCATAGCCCATACTAAGGGTTCAATAATTTGTTGAATGAATGAAAAGCTCTTAATCGTAAAATTTCTATTCAAGTCAGTTGGTAGAAACTGTAGGACGATGTTTGAAGCCTTTTGAGTATCTTAGAACTCAAAACCAGTTATATCTCTTGATATTTCCACAAGTATCAAGTGGGTTTTAGATATAGTAAATTTTTGTAATTCAGAAGATGGAAGGGAAGGGACCTAAAGGTATTGAGGGTGTGCTATGGACAAGTTGCCATATCAATTACTTTTAGTATTAAATCCCCACAACAGTAGTTTGACAGGTAGTCAGTCTTCCATCTTTCAAGGAGCAGTACTTGAGGAGAGCTCTTGGGCATGTCCAGTTCACTGTTGGCCACAAAGGGCTTTCCCACAGTGCTTAATCAGATAAACTCTGAAGCCAACCACCTCGCTCAGAACCCAGCACCCACAGTTCTATGACTTTGATTACATTCCTTATCTTCTCTGTGCCTCAGTTTCTTCAGAGGATTTGGGGAATAATAATGCCTGATGAATATAAGTTCTGCTAATAAACATTAGCTCCAAGTATTATTATTAATATTATTGTCGTCGTTGTTGTTTTATTCGCTTCTCTAGCTCTGGTGTAGGTACAGAAGGTGTTATATGTATTTTTATAGATGTAGAAACTGTGGCTCTGGAAAGTTAAGTGACCTGGCTAAAGTCCCCTGGGAGGAGTTGCAGAGCTCAGATATTCCAACACCTTGCCTAAGTTGGTTTCCTTGGGTTTTGGGTTCTGTAGCATTCTTCAGGGGCAGCTATTCTAGATCACAGGCATTACAGGAAAAAGGGGAAGTCTCCTGGGAGAAGCGTTCAATACTTAGAAGTAAAAAAACTCTTACTCCAAAATGGCAGCTACTAGAAATGGGACCTCATTGGGGAATAATTAGCCCAAATAGCAAAGAGAAAGAATTTCCCTAGGAGGCTAGCTTAGCTTGGAAGTAGGAAGAGCAACCTCAGAAGTCAGAGTCTAGGATGCCACTTGGGGTTGGAAAGCAGGAAACGGGAAGGCTGCCTCTAAGTGGTAGGTAATAATTGATGCTTTAGATCAGGACGGACTTTGTCATATCTTGGCTTGTGGTGTTCTTAGGATTGCTCTAAAATCAGTGTCACCTAAGCCTGAAAGAGCCTAAATTTATTATTTTTTTTTCAAGTAAATATTTCTATAAAATTTTTTCTTTTTCATTTTTTTTTGTTTGTTTGTTATTTCCCCCCTTTCTATTCTAGTTTTGGGTTCTCCTGGGTACCATGTTCTACTGGAGCCGAATTGAATATTGAGCATAAAGTGTCACCACCATACCTCCTTCCTCGGGTGACTCTGGACCTGGTGCTGGAACCTGTTCTCTCCCACTAGTCCACATTTGAGCTCCACAGTCACCTGTGCACGTCTTAACTCACATTGCCAAGTCAGGTGGTATGGAGAGCCTTTGGGCTCTCAGGATCTTGCAGTTCTCAGGGCTAGTATTTTAAATCTTTGTCTAAGATTCTACAACATTTTTATGCACTGTAAGACAGAGAGGATTTGGAAAGTGGAGACTAGCTACTTTCATCCCTGTTTATTTTTAATTTGGGACATAAAAATATTTCAAAGGAACTGTATTGTCACAGTAAGCCAGCTCTGTATTTGATTAACAAATCTGCCTGTATTTCTCCCTATTTTCTAAAATAAACCTTCCAGGCTTCCATTTATCTCAGTATTGTCTGGATGAGAGAAGGAAGCAAAAGATTGATGAAATGTGTCTTTTGCCTTTTGTCCTAACACGGACTTGTGAGTCTCTTGATGAAACCTTGGGATCCTTTTATTTTCCAGAGCAATTTCTGATCTTTAGTTAATGATGGTTCAAATTCCCTGTCATGCCCTTTGGAGTGATATGCTTAGTAACCTCAATTCTCCATTGATTAAAAGTATGTGGACTTTGAGGACGTCGAACGGGCCTGTTATATGTTGACTCAGTCTTTAACCGGAATGTTCTCAACTTGAAACACCTTTCAAATAGGTGAGATGAAGGCTGGCTGGAAGAACAAGGTGATTTATGGGGATTTTTGTTTGCTGTCAAATATTTCTCTTCTGAACTATGTTTCATTTGCTGTCCTAAAGGAAGTTCTTATAACTCACATCTGTTAGCCTGATCTTATAAATAAAGAGGGTTTTAAAAGTTGTTTACTTCTTTTGTTTTTACCAGCACCCTAACTGGTCCTGTATGAATCTAACAAAATAGGTTTCTCAACAGAGGAGCCTGCTTCTTGGGAATGAAAGCGGAGGAGATGGAAACTGCATACACAGGGTGTGGTCTTCTGCTATGGGCTCACCCTGATGGACAGCAAAACAGTCAGAATTTTGTGTTTACTGTGTCTTTCCACTCCTGCTGTACTTATCCCAGAAGTGCCGGTGGAGCTGATGCCCTTCAGATCCTTTTCCTCTTCCCTTGGAGGCAGTGCAAATGTCTGACACCAATACATCTCTGTCCCTTACAAAGAAGATGTACTTGTCATTTGGGGACAGCCAACTTAGACACTCAGAGCACACCCACCTGCACCTTTACCAGGTTCCTGTGAGTTAGGCTTTGTGCTGGGGCAATGGAGGGAGGAGCAGAGGGCACACCTATTGGGAGCACCTGGGGGCCGAGCCAGGGCAAGAGCCTGATTCTTGATCCCTGATTTCCCAGCTAGGAGACCAAAGCCAGCTCCCCCAACCCAACCCACCTTGTCTCTCCAGGATGAAGTCATCTTGGGGAAAGGGGATAAATACACCTGTACTTGGCTGACAAGTATCTCTCTGTGGTCTATTAGGAAAGGGAAGAGAAGGAAGGGGCTTACTTGGGCAAAGCTCCTATCTCCCTTTCCAAAATCCCTCATGCATCTTGTGCTTTTAGGCCACTGGCTAGCTCCTGCTTCAAATCCACTCCCAGGGCTTTATGCTCCAAAAAGTTCTCTGCTTACAAAATTCCCTTCTCTTTGTTGACTGGATCTCAGCCAGGTCAAGGGAAAGACTTTCAGAAAACTCATACATACTAAGGGGTGAGTGATAACTAGTCCCAGCTCTCTTAATCTCTTCAGATTTTTTCTTAATAATGGAAGACAGAATCAGCAATAGGAGCAGGAAGGATCTATTGTGGGGCAAGATAAGCCACTTGCTGTTCCTTAAATCCTATCACTTGACTTTCCTACCAAGAGAGAACCAGGAAGAGAAAGGGCCTTCTGTTAGCCTTGGCTCTCAGCCCCCTCTCCAGTTAGCTTCCTGCCTAGAGCCTCCTCCTCATCCTTCATAGAAGGTACAAATTCCACAGGCTTGGCTCCTCCTAAAACCAAAAAAAAGGCTCTGAAACCCAGGGACCCACCATGAGCGGGCCCCCACGGCTTGAGAAGGACACACCCTTCAGCTGAATCAGAATGGAGGCCCGGGGACCCCACTGCAGTGGCCAGCCATCGTGACTTCTGAGCTGATCCCATGGGAATTTTCATCTTAAATGTGATAAGCAGAGGCGACTTAAACCATCTCCACCTGAGGGTGTATTAACCCACCCTTAAATCATCTCCACCTGAGGGCCTAATAACCCTGTGCTTTATAAACCCTACCCTTGCTACGAGCAGGAGCCATCTTCTACCACCTTGCCTTGCATGGGTCGGAGTTGGTGGCCCCAGCCAGAATAAAGGCTTCTTTGGCTGTTATGTGAGTGGCTTGTGAGACTTTCTTTCCTGCAAATTGGGTACAACAAACTTTAGGGCAATTTCCCTTCTGCTGGCTCCTGCTACCGCCCCTTCACTCATTGCCTGCAGACCCAGCCTTCCCTCTCTTTCTTCTGGGTCCTGGGACTGAAAATGGGGCTCACTACAAACCCTGGGCTCCAAGCCACAGCTCAGGAGGGTGTAGGCCCAGCTCTCCCAGACCAGCAAGGTGAAGGAAAGCAGAGTACAGAGTGGCAGTTTGCAGGCTTGAGACAAGCCCAGACAAAACCATCTTGTGAAGCCACCCTCTTCTCCAGCAGTCAGCCTACTTATCAGGTGGGCAAAGAACAATTACTACTTAACACCAAAAATGTGTCAGGCGAACTCTGGAGTGAGTTTACTTGATTGCAACACCAGACAGACCATCCTGTGGGCGGTCTCCCCCAACCCCAACCTGTCCCTACCATTCCCCTCCCCCAGATTCTGGCAGACTATTTACATCTAGAAAGCCCACTGCCATATGAGTCGGCCCATAACTTTTTTTTTTTTCCTGTGTCAGCCAAAATACACAGAATCTACTTCTATTTGAAGCTGCAAATCAAATGTTTTTTGGCTACCCATAAAGGAAAGAAGAAATAATATTATGTAAACTTGAAAATCTAATCTCCTCTCAACCTTACACCCCCACCCCAATCAATCTGATTGACAAACTGTGCTGCGGTCGAGGAACTGGAAACTCATCTGGTGTCTCATTTCTATTAAGACTGAACAATTTCTTTTCTCCTTTTATATCTATTTTTTTTTCCTCTGGTTTCTCTTCTCTGTTTTACCTCACTTGAATCCTTCTCAACTTCTAGTAGACAGGATCAAAGAAACCCAGCCGAGGCTAGTTGTAGGCTGTGGAGTTTGCTTTCACGTGTGACATTTTTGTCATAAGGCTCAAGTGGTTATATCTAATGAGGAGATCCAAAAACAGCATTGCTTAAACACACACGTGGCTGCTGATGTTTTCCCCACCACTCTTCCCTCAGCCCACAACCCCACCACACACACACACACACACACACACACACACACACACAAAACCCACACACACAAAAAAAACATCTTTAGGAGGTAAATAGTCCAGTTCTGGGGTTAAAGGGAAATAGCACAGTCATGCCCTACTGTCTAGTGGTCTCTACCCTGAGCTTCTCTTGAAAAGGAAAACAAGAACTAGACGTGGTGGTGCATGCTACTCAGAGGACTGAGGTAGGAGAATCTCAAGTTCAAGACCAGCCATAGCTATTTAGCAAGACCCTGTCACAAAATAAAAAGGGCTGGGGATATAGCTCAGTGGTAGAGTGCCCTGATTCAACCATAAAGGAAGGAAGAGGGAAAGCAAGGAGGAAATGAGAGCAGCCCTGTCGCTCTGAAACAGGCCTAGACTCTGCTACTCTCCTACTGGACATAAACAATCTCACAGAACACCAGGTTCTGTGAGAACTGGTCAGCCAGGTCATGTGAGAAAACCACAAAATGAGGCAAAGGAAGGTCAATTTGCCCAAGCACAAAAACAAGCTCACTGTATGTCTAACATCAAATATCAAACACCTCCTTTCTTCATTAAAATGAGTGACTGCTGCATCTTACCAAGGTCAGGTATGTTCTCCTGCCAGTGTCCCTCTGTAGAAGCAAAACTTAGTTAGAAACACAATCATAGACTGGCCCCTGCTTTCTGACAGCATGTGAGATGGAGCAAACCCTTCTTCCTTAGACCCTCCCCCAAGGACCTAGCTGAAACCCAAAGCCCCCATAAGTTCTCTCCACCCCCTTCTATTGAAGCACTCTTGGCTCTCCCATGGGGCATTCTCCTTGCTGCAATGGGTCAAGTCCCATTTTGTTTTCACAATAGAACTCTTGAACTTATTCTTCCTTTCTATTCGAAATTGTGTGTCCTTTGGCCATATCTAATCCTATTTATCTACAGCTGGTTCCTAGGGAGTTTTGGCTGAAGGGTCCTGACTTTCTCCAAATAACTTCATCCACCCTTATTTCCTATATTTGTTGGTTTAATTATCTATCTGCTACTATGAAGTGGTTAAGAATATGAGTTTTGGAGTCAAATACTTGGCTCCAAAACCCAGCTGTGTGTGACTCTGACAAGTATTCTCTTAACTTCAGGTTTAAAATTTCCTATTTTAACCAATGGCCTGATTCAGGAAATCAGGCCTACCCTCACAGTGAACTGGGAGGATTCAGTAAGATATGTAAAGTGTGCATCAGAAAGGCTAACAGCCAGAAGATAGGCCTAAAGGGAAAGTATACCATAAATCTGGCCTGAAGAATTCTGCTTGGCCCATAATCCATGGGAACACATCAATTGCTTCAATTTATTGAGATAAGCTCAGTGACCAAATATATTGGTCCGAATTTACTTGCCATCAAACAATAGCTATGAGTAATGATGTTCCAGTAAAACTCCTACTCAATAGTGGAAAAATGTAGTAAGGTCATCAAGATAAGGCATTTTAATGAATACTTCTCAAGTTCTCTGTATTGTTTCTAGAATCTTAGCAACAGAATGAGATCTGTGCTTCACTGCCCTCACAGGGAAATTCTATAATCTCTTTACATTGTCATATTATTTAGGGGGGTGGGGGGTACAATATTATTGTCAAGAGACCTGAACTCAAACTTTACCTCCTTAAAAGTGACCAATTTTGAGGAGTTAACTTAAATCTGTTTTGTCTTTGCAGCACACAAACAAAAGGCTGTGTGTATGTACATACACTGTATATATACACACATACGTACACACACACACACACACCTTGTGTGGCTATTAGAAAGTTAAAATTTAGCCGGGCACGGTGGCGCACACCTGTAATCCCAGCACTTGGGAGGCTGAAGCAGGAGGATCACAAATTCAAAGGCAGCCTCAGCATTGGGGAGGCACTTAGCAACTCAGTGAGACCCTGTCTCTAATAAAATACACAAAAGGGCTGGGGATGTGGCCCAGTGGTCGAGTGCCACTGAGTTTAATCCCCAGTACCACAAAAAAAAAAAGTTAAAATTTAAAATTTAAAAACACAGGGAAACTGACTTATCTGGACTAAGCAGTTATTATATACTCCACCCTTCATCTACCTTTCTTCCAAGTCCCCAAATTGCACACTTACACACATACCACACACACACACTCTATGCATTCAAGGTTGATATTTATTTGAATTCTCAACAACTGTCAATGAACCAGTGAAGGCTTTACCTGTACAGGTGTTCTCCCTGAGGGTGGGACCTGTAAGCCACTCCCTTGTGTATATCTTAAAGACTTAGCAGACCCTCTCAGCAGGCATAAGATGGCTATCCATATACCAAAAAGAGAATAAAAGTGGCAACGGTTTAAAAATGTCTTGGCAAAAAAGAAGAATATATCCAAACATGCTCCATCTTGTACATGTTAATGGCTCTTGACAGGCACTATATTATGTATAAGATCTGAATGAAGAGGAAGTTTTGAGTCTGGCAGAAAAATGTCCCTCAGCTCCTTTAAGAGTCCATTCAGAGCTTTTGGGGGCTCCCAGGAAAACTATCCAATGGGGCTTGGGTGAAAGTGAGGAGGCTAAGTACAGAATTACTAGGGGATGTCTAGAAATAACTTCAAAGAGGCCAGATGAGAACTTAAATGTAGGTTTTAAAGTCCAGAAGCACCAAACCTCTGTAGGAGGTAGGACAGGGATATAGATTCAGGAAAATTACCTCAAGTGAAAGAAGTAACCCAGATGGAGCCAATATGGTGTAATAGTCTTGAAGCCAGGAGACTGGAATCTGGCCTTGACTCTTCCGTTTTTAAGCCATGGTATTTCGGTCAATGACCCACCTGTTCTGGACCTCCACTTCCTCATCTGCTCCTCTTAAAAGTCAGTAGCATCAACAACATGTGTGTAAAGGCATTACAATCTATAAAGTACCATAAAAAGAAAAAGGCTAATTTAAGTGAGAAATAAAAATTGTAAAGTAACACTCTTTGTGTTAGGTAGCTGTGATGCCCCAAATAATCTGCATCCTTATAATCCTTAGCAATCATGGCAGGCATAACTATCTCTATGGTATTCAAAGTGTTTGACTTCCTGGTGGCAACTGACAACAGAAACATTCAGGGCAGAGGTTGGAAGATGTTCCTTTTCTTTGAAGTCAAACTCCACTGCCCAGCCATGAAGTGAAAACAAGGAGGATGACACCCATTGGCAAGCCTCCAGCCAGCCACTGGGCCTTGAATGGCCAGAACCAGCTAAGTGACACAAGGGTGGCCTGAAAGTCTTAAAGAATTATTTCTCATTGCAATAAGTTTCTTAAGAAGTCAATAAAATGACTTGAGTTATCTGGATAAAAGTATAACTGGGTGGCTGCCAATTTTTTTAAAATGTAAATGCCTTATTAATAAACAAAAAGCAGGGGTTCTTACATGTTATTAGCTACATTCTGTTTCCATTTAGTAAGAAGAGTTCTCAAATATGACTCTTCAAATTCCCCTCACAGGGCTGGGGTTGTGGCTCAGTGGTGGAGTGCTTGCCTAGCATGTGTGAGGCACTGGGATAGATCCCCAAAACCACATAAAAATAAATAAATAAAATAAAGGTATTGTGTCCATCTACAGCTAAATTTTTTTTTTAATTCCCCTCACACATCACTGACTTCCATTACCCTCCCCAACCATGTTCAGAGACCCACAGCCTCCAAATTGCAATCTGTTAATGCTTTCACAATTAGGAGAATTGGAACAGAGGTCATTTCTCCAGAAAACAGATAGAAGGTAAGGGAGAAGCTTACTCACTACAGTATATCACATTAGTAAATCTCCCCCAAGAATGACAGTCTTGTATAAGGATGGGCAGAAAATATGGAAGCCATAAGGACTTTACTAAATTTAACAAAAAAAAAAAAAAAAAAAAAAAAAAAAGCTTTTACTCCCTGGGCTGAGTTAAAGGTAAACCAGACTATCTATAAATGTCATGTCTATAAAATGTATTGCCCTTTTAAATTCTCTTCCCCACTTGGGTGTTGACTCCCCCTGTCTTTCTTGGGCATTCCAAACCCTCCTATTTCCTTTCCCTGTTGGGAAGTATTAGATATTATGAACTCTTATTGGCTGGTACCCACTCAGGTTAAAGTTTAACCATGAAGGTGCCATGTAATAAGACGGATTGAAAGCCCCTGGAGTTGCACAATACTTAAGAACATACCTACATTATTTATGTCCATTCATTCACCTAAGCAAACAAAATATTCTCACAGCTGTTCCAACCCACTAATAGAATGGCTTCTATTACTTTCCTTTGATTCTCTCCCCCACAGTCCTGACTCCCTTCCCAGGAAGCTCAGTAGTACTGGTGGCTTCTCACCCAAAGACTGCTATTGCCCAAGTCAGTGCCATGATTCCAAATTAAAAGTTTCTCACACCCTGAACCCCTTGCTCTATGCCTGCCTGTCCCATAACCAATTAGGTGCATCCCCAAAGCCAGACCTGCTGTTCCCAATACTGATTATGGGAAAGGAAGATTCATAAGAGGATGAGAACAAAACCCTGGAGAGACTCAAGGAATGAGACAGACACACCCCCATGGAGCTGGAGGTTGTACACAAGAACAGGGGAGAGGAATAGAAGCAGGAAAGACAGTGGGAGGGTTTTAATCCAATTGTTCTAAGAATTATGGATAATAAAATATGTCTATGGCCTCAAACGACAGTAAAAAACAAGACTGAGCACCCAAAGCTTTTTCATATTTTACTAGAGAATTACTTCAGAGATGTATTATTAGTTAACAGGTAGTTTACAAACTGGTAATTCATACCCTACATGTACAAAATCATTTTACAAAAATGCTTTAAAAACTAGTAGGTAATGTGTTCACCTGGGCTCTTCCCAGAAGGTGTATCTGGGTGGGTGGGATCTGCCCTGGAGTATTGGTGGCGGCCAGCACAGCTGTTGCTGCCAGTTCATCTGACACTATGTCCTCCTGCCACCTCTTCATTCTCAAGTTCACCACCTCTTGATTCTTCACCTTTTCTCCTCTACTCTGTGGCCTTCTTCTCCCCTAGGACCCACCACTTCACAGGTGACCAAGCAGAATAAATGGATAATAGAAACACATCTTCGTACCTGTCTATATTGGATGAGAACAATTCTAGATCTGAGACATCAGAAATCTTATTTCCTGTGGCCTTATGTCTCATAATACATCACTTTAAACTTAAATAAATCTTCAACCAAAGTTCTCAGGTAGCCTCCACTATACTCTGAGACTTTTTTGTACTTAATCCTTCAAGTATCTGTATTACAATATTTAACCTTCATGATCAAACAGCTAAGAAACTGTCTTGCTACAATGGTTTTACATTCCACATCATTAGGAGCTCTGCTAAGAAAATACAAAAAGGAAAAAATTCAGCCCAATATTTAGCTGCAACATGTTCTTAATGGGTGCTACAAGAAAACATCTCTAGGCCAAAATCATTGGAATCAAATGATCAGTTCTTTCGAATGTCACCAAAAGAGGCAGGGTCATGCACCAGCCCAGAAATCCACTGTGATGTTGATATATAAAGGATTATATTCCACAGACAGCAACTTATAAGAACAACTTGTCAACCCATCTGTTCTCCAAACTCGTGACACCTGGTGTAGGAGCTTCATCCTAAAGATAAGAGCAAATGTGAATGATTAAAAAGAGAATTTAACATGACTCAATTGCTTTTTGCCTTGCCCAAAAATGTGAAAAGTATTTTTACAAAACTACTGTACCTGTTGGGTTTCCTACTACAAAAAATAGTTTGTCTTCCCCATTCGAAATGAGAGACAGCGATAATAGCCATGTTTTCACACGTCAGACCCAAACCTAAGACACCAAGGACCCAAAAGAGCCTCTGCCCTCAGTAAGCCCCAATCTACAGGACCAAAAGGATATACAAGGACCACTAATACAACAGGATGTAGATCACCCACTCCTAAAAGGTCCTTGGATGAGCTTCAGAGGATCACTGAACCCTCCAACATTGTTGGGAAAGTTTTGTGTCTGTAGGTGGAGAAGGTACATAGCTTTCGTACATCTCCAAAAAAGGGAGGATACGAGTACAGGAGGATGAATGAATGAGCTCTTAACCTCATAGGGGAATATGGGAAGGGGTGTAGAGACTGCAAATTTCAGTAAGGCTTAAAAGAAGTGAGATTTGCTAAGAAGGTATGGAAAAGACACTTCAGGCAGAGTGACCACCCTGGGCAAGGTGCACAGATGCTCAAAAGAGCTGGATGCATTTAAAGAAGAAAAAGTCATTAGTGTGGTCAGAGCTGAGGAACATGGGAGGAGTGGGCAGAAAATGGAATAGGTCTCTAAGAGTTTAGCAGTGAAAAGCAACAATAGGGACAGGGATCGGAAACTAAATGTCAGAGGGAAAGAAGCAGTGTGATTTCATTTACATAAAGTTGAAGAAGATTTAAAAGTGAACAACCATTTGTTCCCAAATGAGAACACACACACACACACACACACACACACACACACACACAGAAAAAAAAAAAAAAGAAGAAGAAAGAAAAGAAAAGAAAGAAAGAAACAAGAAACAGCCAAAATAATTATCACGATCACAAATATTCAGAAGTGTCACCTGGGCAGGGATGGGTGATAAGGGGGAGGACATGGGTTTAGGGAGGCCAGACAGGTCATGGACATACATCAAGGGTAAGGATCAAAAATGTGCACACTTTTCAAATAATTTGTAAGTATTATTTTGTAACTATTCAATAACTAATTTTTATAAGGGGAAAATATACACATCTATAGATAAAGACTGAAAAGACAGAAAATCAGAAATAGCTGTTATATTGGGATGACAGACTCTATATAATGGGCAAGAAGCCCTTTAATACTCTTCCAAAATTTAGGGGAAAAAAAAAATCTGAACAAAGAAATAAAAATTCCTCAATCAGAGCCACATAAAGAATTGTCTTATTTGCCAGGATTCTTTGGTGAAAGGGCTAATTCCTAGGGCAGGAAAGAACAAAATGAGGTTAGAATCCTTCATTTCCCCAAAATCCAGGACAGGAAACTCTACCGTGGTTTTGTCAAAAGGACTCAGGAGCCAGCTTGGAGAAGATCACACTGGACAAAGATGAGACAACTTGAGTGAGATGGATATCATTACACTAAGTGCATGTATGAAGTCACAAATGGTGTGAATATACTTTGCATACAACCAGAGATTTGTAAAAAAGTGCTCTATATGTGTAATATGAAATGTAATGCATTCTGCTGTCATTTATAACATCTTAGAATAAAAAAAAATATTAAAAAAAAAAGAACAATAACCAAATCCTGAAAGATGCCAGGGAATCATCTTATTATTCTGGAAAATGGTAAATCAATGCTTGGTTCTTTCCCTTTATTCTGCCTTTTCTGTAAGAACTGTACTCAGGCATACTCAAATAGATAAAGAAGGAAAGTCCTCCTCTGAAAAAAATTTAATAAATGAAGGAATGATAGAATTAAAGTGTTACAACCCCTGATTAAGTAATACATTTAGGCAATAGGCATCAGTGGTGCTGAAGCTCACTAGGTGACAAACCGGTGAGCAATCTCACAATGAATGGACCAGGTTGATGTTACCTGAACCCACAGATCAATCCTGCCATCATGAAAAGGAGGTAACACCATGGATGAAGTGTTCTTTCCAAAAATAATATTCAGAATCAGTTCAAGTTTCCAGAAACCTAGAAAAATTCCCCACTTATAAGAAAAATACAGAGGTCACAGGAACATATTAAATTATATCACCAGGGGGCTGGGGCTATGGCTCAGCAGTAAAGTGCTCATCTCATATGCATGAGGCCCTGGGTTCGATCCTTAGCACCACATAAATAAAATAAAGGTATTGGGTCCACTTACAAATATATATATATAAATCATATCACCAGGATGCAACTGGCAAAATCCACAATGTAGGAAATTCTACTGGAAAAAATGACCTTGTGTAATCAATCAATAAATTATAAATTGTAAGGTATTAAGAGAAGAAGGAGGAAGAGGAGGAGAAAAGAGGGAGAGGGAACCTCTGGACTAAAAATACAAAAAACACCCAAATGCAATGTGGACCTTGTCTAGATATTGAACTGACAAATCAATTATTTTTAAGTATTTATAAAATAATCAGGGAAATCTGAGAATGAACTGGTATTTGATGATACTAAGGAAGTACTCATTCATTATATTTTAGGTATGATAATTGTCTTATAGTTCTTTTTTTAAGCACAATGAAGTATTTATACCTAAGAGGCTATAACACCTGTAAATTTGTTTCTAAAGAACCTAATAGGAGCCCAGCACAGTGGCGCACGCCTGTAATCCCAGCACTTAGGAGCCTGAGGCAGGAGGATTGTGAGTTCAAAGCCGGCCTCAGCAATAGTGAGGCACTTAGCAACTCAGTGAGACCCTGTCCCTAACAAAATACAAAAAAGGGCTGGGGATGTGGCCCAGTGGTCCAGTGCCCCTGAGTTCAATCCCTGGTACAAAAAACAAACAAAAAAAAAGAACCCAATAGGAGGAGGAAATGGAGGGGGGACAAGGTGAGGCCATGAATTGACAACTCTTGAAGTAAGGATACCACGTACTACTATTCTCCTTACTTTTGTTTTTGTTTGAAAATTTTGCTTAATAAAAAGCTTTTAAAAAACGAAATTAACTAGCTTATCTGATCAAATTCAGCACAGCCCCTACTGAGAGACACTGGGCAGGCAGGTTGCTAGGCGCATGAATCCAGGACTTACCGTTCTACATTCACCTCGTTGCCTCTGTCTCTAGTGTGGAAGATCATTGTATATTTTACCCACTTCAGGCTTTGGCCGTAATATTTTCATTTTATGGAGCTCAACCCTAGAAAAATAACAGAGGAGATTTCAAAACAATAAATCTATCCCATTTATCAACCACAAAGCACTTAAAAAAAGATCATCTGTGAAAATTCACACAAACAGTTTGACTGGGTATCAAAAAAAAAAAACAGCCACAACCCCTTAAGAAATTTCAGAGTTTCTTACAATGCAATAAGCCCATGAAAGAATTATACTTAACATTTTACTACTGGCACATAGGAAATATGTCAATTTACAGTTAGTCATTAAAAAACAAACAAAAGCCTATTAACTATTTAATACAACCTGATGAATAGAATCAAGTCTATTAGGATCACTAATTAGTGTTACCTTGTTTTAACCAAGAAAGGAATGACTGTTAAAGCCACAAACCTAGGTTCAAACCTAGACCCTTTTATTTATAACCTCAGTAAGTCAGTTCACTATTCCAGGTCTCAGCTTCCTCATCTGTAAAATGATAGCGACTATAGGGAGTTGATTTGAAAGACTCAAGTAATGTAATTCATATGGAACATGAGCTGCAAACTATAATGTTCATGTAAGAGCAAGGAAAGGTGGTGCAAATAATTAGTAAATAAGTCTCAACCAAAAGCACCAGACATAGTGGCATATGTCTATAGACCCTGAGGCTGCAAGGTCACTGGACCTCAGGAGCTTGAAACCAGGCTGGGCAACAGAGTGAGACCCTGTCTCAAAACAAACAAAAAAAAAGAACCCAATAGGAGGAGGAAATGGAGGGGGGGACAAGGTGAGGCCATGAATTGACAACTCTTGAAGTAAGGATACCATGTACTACTATTCTCCTTACTTTTGTTTTTGTTTGAAATTTTGCTTAATAAAAAGCTTTTAACGAAATTAACTAGCTTATCTGATCAAATTCAGCACAGCCCCTACTGAGAGACACTGGGCAGGCAGGTTGCTAGGCGCATGAATCCAGGACTTACCGTTCTACATTCACCTCGTTGCCTCTGTCTCTAGTGTGGAAGATCATTGTATATTTACCCACTTCAGGCTTTGGCCGTAATATTTTCATTTTATGGAGCTCAACCCTAGAAAAATAACAGAGGAGATTTCAAAACAATAAATCTATCCCATTTATCAACCACAAAGCACTTAAAAAAAGATCATCTGTGAAAATTCACACAAACAGTTTGACTGGGTATCAAAAAAAAAAAACAGCCACAACCCCTTAAGAAATTTCAGAGTTTCTTACAATGCAATAAGCCCATGAAAGAATTATACTTAACATTTTACTACTGGGCACATAGGAAATATGTCAATTTACAGTTAGTCATTAAAAAACAAACAAAAGCCTATTAACTATTTAATACAACCTGATGAATAGAATCAAGTCTATTAGGATCACTAATTAGTGTTACCTTGTTTTAACCAAGAAAGGAATGACTGTTAAAGCCACAAACCTAGGTTCAAACCTAGACCCTTTTATTTATAACCTCAGTAAGTCAGTTCACTATTCCAGGTCTCAGCTTCCTCATCTGTAAAATGATAGCGACTATAGGGAGTTGATTTGAAAGACTCAAGTAATGTAATTCATATGGAACATGAGCTGCAAACTATAATGTTCATGTAAGAGCAAGGAAAGGTGGTGCAAATAATTAGTAAATAAGTCTCAACCAAAAGCACCAGACATAGTGGCATATGTCTATAGACCCTGAGGCTGCAAGGTCACTGGACCTCAGGAGCTTGAAACCAGGCTGGGCAACAGAGTGAGACCCTGTCTCAAAACAAACAAAAACTCAATCAAGTTTTATGTTCAAATCATTCTGGTTTATGCACAGCATTGAGAACCATTCTGAAACCCTCTACCTTAAAGCTGAGGGACAGCAGGAAAAGAGGCAGTGAGAGTATATAAACAGCTGGGCAATGAAATGGATTTTGGGGAAAAGATGGGTACTGGTTACCTCTAGCCCTTGCTTCTCTTGCCCTGAAATCTAGCAGGCACCCCCGAACAGGTCATAAGCCATGGTCACACACTTACCAATGGGTGGGGCCACGGAGCCATCAGTCAGGGAATCTACTCCCCCTGCCCAAAACATGCCAGGCCTTCAGCCTAGACATGGGAGCAAGACCAGCATGCAGCCTCCAGCTTTTTCATACCAAAGCAATGAAAAATTTCTGATAGTCACACATCTATTAATTCTGAACTTCAGCTTAGAAATTTCCTTTCTTAGAGGCAACAGCAGGAGGGAAGGGGTCTCCTGACAGCCAGCAAGACCTCATGATTATAAGTCTAACATACTGGCTGCAAATTCTTTAATAATTACTTATTTCTAAGAGGAAGGAAAACTTCTAACCATCAGGCCACAAAACCCAAGGTGAGAGAGGAGACCAGACACCCTGAGCATATTCCCTATGAGCCCTGCAGAGCAGAAAGTGGTCTGAGGGGATCTGAGGGTAATGCCAACAGCCTGGAATCAGTCCTGCAAGTCAGTCCAGCAGCAGTCCCTGCAGTGTGCAGGAGAGGAAAGACATTCTTGCCTACTACAGAGAGCAGAGTTCCTCAGAGGCTATTGACACTTTCTGCTCTGCCCACTGAGAACTGTGTCAGGCTCCCCTGAGGTCTGAGAAAAAGCATAAGGCTTATAACAGGCCCTTCTCTATACTTCTACACTGCAGACTGCAGTGTGGTACCTCTCATTCACTGCTACAACCATGGCTCAGTAAGGAACTCCCATTGATGAGGCTTCAAAGGCCTCCACCAACATTTCTGCAGCCCAAACACAGGAACAAACCATCTTCCTTCACTTTCAAGATGCTCCTGGCAAAGAGCTTGGATTATCCTGCCCTTCCTCCATGCTCTGTCAACCCTTCAGTCTAAATCTGCAGCTTCTTGCCCTTCTAGACTGGCATCTATAGGAGCTATACATAAATGCAGACTTCCGGAGCCACCATTAATAGCAGAGCCCCTTGAAGGGGACCTTTCTCTGTTGTTCACCTGAGTCTGAGGTCATCGTCTTCGCCTCCCCATCCCCAGTAGTTGTTAGAGAATCCATTCACCTTGAAAAATTGCTGTCTGCTTAGGGCAGTAACACCCCCAAAATATCCACTGTAACGTAACCTGGAGTAAAAGAGGAGAGAAAAGGTAAGAACATTAGTACAAAGCCCTTTTATCCCACAAACGCTTCAAAGGTCTTTGATTTCAGGGTGGGCCTTCTAGGAATGCTCAGGGCCCACCCACTCCTGCTTGATGTCCACCACCCAGCGCTCCTGGCCTTCCCTGTCATGGTTTCATTCCTCTGTCTAGACAAGTGCTCACCTCTGCTCACTAACCAAGGTGCCACCCACCAGTTATTCATACCTTTGTGTACAGAGGTCTGTAAAGATACCTAAATGTGCGCCACAACATCAGAACTAGACAACAGATTTCATCTCATGCAATAACCCAACAAACAGTAATGGCTGCTAAAGGAACAGGATTAAGAAGGATTCTGATGTTACATCCAGGCTCAGCATGAATGAGTGTCAGGATGAAAAAAACAACAACAAAAAAAAATGTGTGTATGTGTGTGTGTGTGTGTGTGTGTGTGTAGTAAAAGAGGAGAGAAAAGGTAACACACACACACACACACACATATATATTCACTTTTACTCTTTCAAGGGACAGGTGAGAGCAAAAGACAGCACCTACACACACAATGCATGTACATATTCTGCAAATCTCCAACTCAGAGTCTGCTTCGAAGAGAACCCAACATATCCCCCCCCCCCCACCACCCCTGAAGTTTCTGGCTTGGGCAACTAGGTAGAAGATAAGTGCCTTTTATGAAAATAGGGCATACAGAACAATAATTTGGTTTTGAGAGGAAGACAAGAAACTATGTATTGGACAAACTGAATTTGAGATAGCCCTGGAGTTTTTGCCAGTAGGCAAGGATACAGGGTAGAAGCTCACAAGAGAGGAGGTGGCTGCAGTTTTGCTTTAGAAATAAACCAGCAGCAGGTAGTGCTTGAGACAGAGGATAGATCACCCAAAGACAAAGCAGTGTTGGGAAGAGCTCGAAGGGTGGAAATGTGGGCTGTGAACTCTGAAGAACCACTGGGAATACTGACAAGTAAAAGGCAAAGAGAGAAAACCCAGGAATGAGACCAGAAGACAACAGTCAGAAAGCACCTTCCAATCATACAGGACTCATGTACTATCAGTGGACAAATTAGCAAATCTGAGAATAAAGATAACCATTAACTATACCACTGTAACAAGTCAGAGATGCAAATGAAGGGAGCTCAATAACTTGGACATCCCTGAATAAAAAGATAAAACATGGAGGATTTCTAACTTTAATTAATTTCAGTTCAAAAGTTCCAGGATCAATTAAATATTGATGTTTTTCCAGATAAGAAAAGCCAAAAAGGGGGAAAAAAATCAATAAACATGGAGACATTTGCCATCTAAAGACAGGCATCAGAAAGCTAGTTTGTATCAATTGTTTGTTTCTATGTTCTGCATTCAGACTGGATCCCTACTTAGTCCATGATAAAAACAGACTTAGCTATATACCTTCAATTGAAAATTCTGGGAAATGGCATTTTTGCAACCTAAAATAAACAAAAGGAAACAAAGGGCTAAGAAGGTGGCTGTTATTGATCAAGACACCTACTAGCAGTGACTGTAGCCATGGTTATCAGACTTTATCTAACAGAGAAGGGGTTCTTAACTACTTGAAGCCCACAGCTTCATCAGAACCCTGTGAGTAGAACCACCACCCAAGAAAATCCTACCAGGCACCAAGAAGCATTCTCCACAAGAGAACCGGCATTGATGCTTTGGTAAGGATCTGTCACAACCACTGTCCACTATGCGCAAAGTGCTTGGTTAAGCATGGTGATACATGAGCCCTCCAAGAGTTTATAATCCAGAAAGAGAGGTGAGCATGATAAAGGTTTTGAGAAAGAGTTACTACTACGTTGGGAAAAGATGAAAGGATTCAGACAGACAGAAAAATGGGGGATCTCTTGATAGCCAGAACTCCATGAGGAAAGCACAGAAGGGAGAAGCACAGATTGCCTGAAGACCACCTAAGGCAAGTTTAGGTTGAGGGGGGAGAAGCAGAAGGAGAGAGGGGAGGAAAGGTAAGGACCTCTTGGTTTTGCAGTTTCCTGTTTAAGTGGCAACTGTCTCCATGTTTATTGATCTTTGCTTTTGGTTTTTCTTCTTATATGGAAAAGTATAAATATTTAATTGAGGCTGGAACAGGATTATGTATTTTTAAAGGGCTATAAAGGCCCAGGGTGAGGAAAATGTAGTCATAAAATAACTGTAGAATCCTTATAGATAGTAGGGAGGAGCCAAAGGAATACTTGGCAGTAAAATCTGCCACAGGCTAGTCCAAGGTTTATTTCTGGCTTGATCAGATTCTGAGGCACTTCGGGAAAGTTACCTTAATTTCTTTCCTCTGTGTGGGTGCAAGGAAAACCACTTCTATATGCTCACCAGGCTGTTATATAACAGTAAAGTATGTAATTTAAGCTCTGTGGTGCAGTGACACACACTTCCCAACAGGGGGCAGACACTTAGCTGCCTGCAAATGGACTTGCCAGGCATCAGTGGGATTTTCCCCAGAATAGCAAAGGTTAAGTAGAGGGGAAGGAAAGACCTCCTACACTGCCTCCCATACCTGTCCCTCACCACAAAAATGAAGTATTTCACATGATACAATAAAATAATATCTAAATGATAATCTAGAACCAGAGAAGAAACTAAATTGGAATAGAAGATTAAGAAAAGAAATACAGTACTGAGGATATAGCTCAGGGTAGAGAACTTGCCTAGCGTGTGAGAGTGTGACAGTCCCAACACCACACACACACACAGGAAATACATAACTCTGATCTGCAAATAAAATTCTTTTTATTTTCTAAAAGAGGGCTAAGATTTCATTCAGAGGGATAAGATTTGTCTCAGAGCTTCTTGCATCCAGATCAAAAGGGGAGACACATTCAATTACCTGATTTGCATTAAGAAAATCTGTCAGTTTTTCAGGGAAACAAAGGTTTTCTGATATCTAATTATAAAAAAAAAAAAAAAAAAAAAAAAGGTCTCTGACCCTATCCCCCCTACCCTCTGTGAGCAGAGTAGTTTTCCTCCACTGGGCCCTTCCCACATGATATGCTGCCTCACCTTGGAACCAGAGCAATGGAGTCAGTTGTCTATGAACTGAAACCTCTGAAATCATGAGCCCCAAATACATTTTTCCTCCTCTAAGTTGTTCTTTTCAAATGTTTCAGTCACAGTGATAAAAAGACTAACTAAAGCACCATCCTTAAACAGCCCTGTGATTGTTCAGAAAAAAAAAAAAAAAAAAACCACCAACTGGGTGATGTAAAGCTTAAGGTTATCATCTCTGGCAACTGTCTGGGGTACAGATCTTCTGTATTTAAGCAGAGATATCACATTAATTCTACACAATAAGCAAACAGATGGTGCCATGCTTCTGAGGTGAGGGGGAAGACCAAGCTATGACATACTGCTTTCTTCAATGCAAAAGTGGCTCAAAGAAACCAGTAAACAAAACCTCTATATACTAAGATTCAGAAATAAAGATCAGTTTCCTCAAGAGAAAAAATCTTCTGTGATTCTCTCCCTGCACTCTGGCCCTGCTGCCACTGCCCCCACATGGCACATGGCACCTCTTCCTAGTGTCTTCCCTCCTGCCTTGTTCCAGCCAAAACATTAAAGACCAGTTAAACTGAGCAACCTCCTTTCATTCCCCAGCTATAACCATGTGTCAACAGCTCCCCACTCGCTTCCACAGAAAATTCATATTTCTTATCAGACTAAGCAAGGCCTAAATCTCTTGCCTCTCCTCCTAGTCATTCATTCTAGAATACCAGCAAACTACCAGCATTTCCTCCAACGCTGGACCATGCTCTCTGGCATGTCTGGAACTCTGCTAGAAGTTCCTATTGAGTCTGCCAGATGAAGGGGCCACCGTCCTGGGAATAGCTTAGAACCCTTCCTTAGGTTCTTAAAGACACAGTGCTCTCACCCAGCACAGCTCACTCTAGGTGTTGTTTCTATCCCATAGCTAACACAGGGAGTGGGCAGTACCTCAGACAAGGTCAGCTATGGTCATTGTTACTCAAGATTGCTCTTAAGTAGTCCAAAGTAAGAGCCCTCGGCTGGAAAAACAACATGGAAGCCAAGACCAGGTGAGGCATCAGGAAATTTCATCTCCACTTCACACTCACTCCCCAGCTCCCTCAGGGCTGGGGGAGCATACATACAATTAAGTGAGGACAGGATTTCATTTGTAGGGAAATTTTCTTGATTACTGTTGCCCCTGTTGGGCTTGAATAGGAGCTGGTACAAAATAAGGTTGAAAAGCAGCTCCACCTATTCTGGGGAGGAATGAAGAGATGTTGCACCTCCCACTTCCCACCATGGCTTTGAGAGAAAGGAACTTGTTCTGGGTGTCCAGGGCTCAGGCTCAATGGATATGCCCTTTCCCACTTCTCCCTAGAAGTCCGGAAAGCAGCAGCAGCTTGGAAAGAGATGTCCTGTCTCACAAAGAGCTGACCTAAGGGGCACCATTCTGCTGCCTCCTAAAGGGAGAAGTCAGGGATTAATGAATAAGCTACCAGAGGACATAAGCTCATGGAAGACAGCTTGCAAGGTCCCACTGGGGTGAGCTGCCACCATTTGTAGCACTTACATTATACTCTCACTTTCTCTTTTGTCTCTGTGATCCTCTGTCAAGGTTGCATTGGATTTTTTCCCTTATTCTGATTCCCATTTTGTACTTTAAGGGCAAATGGACCATTTTTTTCCTATTTCTTGCCTTCCTATGACAGTTGGGTGCTATGCTCCAAGACCCTTAACTACCACGGGGCAAGACTCCACCTTGGCGACACACAGGCAGAGCCAACTTACCTGTACCCAGTGCTATTCCTGCCGACCACCAGATGCTTGGGCTGATCCTCACACATGTAAAGGTTATAGTCATTCTCGGGCACCAGGTCAACATCATGAAATATAAAGCAGTCCCAGTTTTCTTCCTTGAGAGCTTCTAAATAGCCCACATTCAAGAGTTTGGCTCGATTAAACTTTTTAGTTCCAGCCTATAGATAAGGGAAATTAAAACGTGAAAAGCTCCAGGAGTAAGGTTTCCTATTGTTCCCCTCCTCCACTCTGATTCAGGAGTTGGTGTTTTTCTTGTTAACACACAAAACTGTACTTGTGACATTAAGATCTGACAGGTGAAATGGGATGACAATGAAGGACCATTGGTTTTTTATCTTCATGTTTCACACATACTTGTATTCTGTAACTTAAAAACATTCTGGAAAGCTGTCCTTTGTGGCACAGAGCTTCAGTCTAGCAGTGAAGAGTTCTGGAGATGGGCTACACAACAGTGAATATTCCTAACACTACTGAACAGCATCCTTAAAATGGATGAGAGGGCAAAAATAAGTAAAAAAAAAAAAAAAAAAAAAAATGGCTGACATGATAAATCTCATGTTTTACCACAATTAAAATTCTTTCATATAGTTTTAAACATAAACAATTCAAATAATCAATAATGTATTGTACATCTAAAATTTATTAAAGGAATAGATCTTGTGTTAATGCTCTTACTACAATAAAATATTTTTAAAAACTCAAAATTCTCAAAAGTATTTTTATTTATTCCATTTAAAACTACAAAACCTCAGACAAATTAGTCATACCAATTAGCGTCACTGCTTCACTGTTAACTCTTGGCTGATCCCAATTTTACCCCCTATGACGAATCAACACTAAGCTTCCAAGAGATTTAGCTAAAAGCTTGCCAGAAAGGATCAAAAAATCAGGACCTGTAAACAGAAAAGGTTACTGCAATATTTCTAATCTATTTAAAAGTTTCTTGGAATTACTGTAAGAAAATCCTGTTTTAATACTAATGACAGAGGCTAACCTTCATAGCGGCCTTATGGAAAGAGAGTCAAGATTTGTCACTGAGTAAAAAGCTTGACCTTTGCTAACAAAACCAAAAGTTATGGTATGAAAATTTTGCAGTATTAACTTTTTAACTGCTAATTGGATCAAATAAATTCTATTTTGATAAACAGTTTATCACAATATAAGTGCAAGCCATTCTCAGAAATTCCCAGAGCATTTTCCTGAAAACAATTACACAAAGCAAACGTGTTTCCATTCATAAAAAATGTTACACCTTTGGGCTGTCATCCTGCATAAGAACTCAGAATCAAACAAATTAGTTTTGACCAATAATGTTAAGAACAAAAATAATGATAAAAGAAAACAATTGTAAAAGTTTGGTTATAAAGTCCTAAATATGGACATCGATGTACTAAATAAGCACACTAACTTTCAAGAGCTCCAGTTTTATCACAAAGAATACAGTGCACAGTTGATTCTCTGAGCTATCTAAAGTTCTACCGCAAACAAATATCACCAGCTACAACCAATATTAAGCAAGTTGTTAATGATTTCACGTGCATTCTTAGAATTTGTAATGGTTTGAAGGAGCATCATTTGGATAGTCCAGGATAATTCTGAAAAGCATAAACATGGATGTTTAACCCGATATCTTATTTTTCTTTTAAGAAATGTTAATACCAAACAGGCATCTTAAATCACTCACTCCACTGATCTCAGAGGTACACTCTTTAAAAGCAGCTATTGTTACATGGTATTCCTGCTAAATGATGCTTCTGGAAGGCAAATAAGTGAGTCAAGAAATGGAAAATTAAACATAGTATGTCTGACAAAATAAATAGTGGCAAAGTGAAAAACAAAAATGTGAAGAGTCACAGACCCTGAGGGGTTATTAACACTTGGTACTCTATCAAATTTCTCTGTCTAGATCTCCACACTCAGTAATGGAAAGTCCAGCCTCTCATCATGTAGTACATAACAAATGCAGAAGCAAACATCGTGAAGGACCAGTAAATCTCAGGGAAATCTTAGGGCAGGTGTTGGCTAACATGGAAGAGCTCACAAGAACAGGCTTCATCCAGAGGTTCATTTTAAAGCAGTAAAACATCCCAGAATGTGGTCTCAAATTCTTGGGATAAGAATTTCCTCTATTGCTTTTAACAATATGTGAATTGAGATGATAATTTGATGACAGTTTACCCAAGATAGTCAACAAGGTCACATGGCCAAAGCCCTTAGAGGGAGAAGGAGCCCACGGGCAGGGCCTGGGGCAGACACCAACCACCCCACTCACCTGGTGGATGATGTAGATGCCATACTCCAGCTGCTGCCTCTGCAGGAAGGGATGAAGATGTTCCAACAGGTACATCAGGTGCTTCTCTCGGTTCCGGTGGGGAATGAGGATGGCGACCCGCTGCAGAGCTTTACACTTCTCAGGGCGATACCGGCCTCTGTGCACCTTGGGGTTTTTAGCCTGTACTTCTTCTAAAGTGAGATCTGGTTTGAAAATGAGCTTGCTCTGGCCTCCTACAATAAACACAGGACACAGTTCATAACAGGAGCTAATTCACAAAGTGCCCAGAGGCTTACACAAGCTAACACAGGGGAAGCGCCCAGTGAGCACTCTAAGTATTAGCTTGCAGTAGTACAATTTTAAAGTCTCATTCAGTCATGAACTATAACCACAAAATCATGGGACAAGGATAACTGGCTACAAATGCTAATCAATTCTGCTCTATGACCCATTGTGAGTAGGAAATAGAGACTGTGCTGATGACCCAGGTGATGAGCAAAGGACTGAGCTAGACTGAGTGACTCTTCAAATATGCTCTATCTTCTTTTCCTTTTCAAAATTCCAGAAGGAAGGTGAAATCTCTTGAAAATCAAGAACATTCCACAGAATCAAGCTCCTGGACAAGGCCTCATGTCCACTTCTTGCCTAATCCCCCTGAAGGCAGAGCACTGGAAAGAAGTAACCAGCAGCCCCTCCCCCAGGCCCAGTGGTGACTTGATGTATGCCTCACTGCAACAATCTTCCCTCTGTGCCAGCATAGCAGAAGTTTCCAATCAAGCACAGCATTTGCTCAGTGCGTCTGGAAATGACTGGACCAGAAGAAACCTAAGGCCATCCATGGTAACCAATCCTGTGCCAGTTTTCAAATATCAGGCTGAAGCAACTGACCCTCCTCGTTTGACCTGAATTAACAAGACCTACTGACTGGTAAGAGAGGAGGCGGATTCTACTTAGGGAACTATGATAAGGTGATAAGGTCCCCCTGCAACCACCTTTTTTTTTTTTTTTTTTTTGAGTCCATATATACTGGTCTGGCTGTAAAATCTCAATAAGTTTGCAAGTTGTACTATCCCTCTCAGAGCAAAGCAGTCACAGGCCCTTCCTATGTCTCCATCACCATGCCTTGTTGCTGTAACTATCCCTGACATTGGCCATGATGGTTAGGCCAGGCTCTGCTATCTAACAGTGCCTTAGGGCTCCACCCAATAAAATTTCTGGCCCACAAGAACCTTCCCGAAGGGTCTGTATGTGAGACAGAATCAGTAGTCAGTCACACCCTAAAAATAAATAATAAGCATCAGAGTTACATGGAGACACACTATAGGAGCTACCCACGGCTACTGAGCTGCTAAGGGGTGAAGGGGTGGCTGTTGAGATGGCCTCCTGTCATTACCTCACCATGCCTCTATTCTTGCACCCTAAAAGAGCCTCATGTGGCTGGCTTGATGTAACTGGCCCCTTTGCACACCTTCTCACTGTGTAACTTCCATGTGCCCTAACCTTTCAGTATCGCTTTCACTTAGTCCCTCTCAGTTGCACGCCCAGTTTCCCAGAGCATCTATCTATCTACTTCAGTACTCTCCTTTCCTAGGTTGCAAAGGGCCCATCTTCAGACACTGCTATTTATGTCACCCTCTTCATCCAGTACTGGTTCAGTTTGCGCCAATGCTCACGTATTCTTTATGTAAGACTTTACTGATTAAATACATTGTAAGGATTTTGAGCAGATTCATATTTTAGTAATTCATTTTCATATCTCAGTCTGTGTGATTTGTAAATAGAAGACACAATCAAGAATAACACTGTAGGGGCTGGGGCCGTGGCTCAGTGATAGAGCACTTGCCTCACATGTATGAGGCACTGGGGGTTCAATCCTCAGCACCACATAAAAATAAATAAATAAAATAAAGGTATTGTGTCCATCTACAACTAAAAAATATGATATTAAAAAAATAACACGTTGGCTTTTCCACAACTAAAGGGAAGTAACAAATCAATATGAATACAAGACCGTGGTTCACATGATGCAGGGACTGAATGCCTGTGTCTCCCCTCCTCAAGTTCATGTGTCAAAGACTTAATCCCCAATGTGATGGTATTTGGAGGTGAAGCCTCTAGGAGGCAACTAGGTTAAAACGAGGTCATGAGGATGGTGCCTTCTTGTTGGCATTAATACTCTTCTGAAAAGAACAACAGGAAATCTAGATCTCAATCTGTGTGTGGTATATGTGCATGCATATGCAGACCAAGGAAAGGCCATGCAAGAACATAAGCAGCAAAAGCACCCTGACCAAGAACCCAACTGTGCTAGACCCTGATACTGAACTTCCAAAGAGCCTCCAGAACTGTGAGAATTAAATTCATGGCATTTTCTTACAGCAACCCAAGCAGGCTAAGACAGAGGGTCTGCAGCTTTTTTTTTTTTTTTTTTTTTTTTTTTTCTTTTTTTCTTTTCATACCAGGGATTGAACCCATGGGCACTTTACCACTGAGCCATTTCCTCAGCCCTTTTTAAAAATATATTTTATTTAGAGACAGGTTCTCGCTAAATTCCTTAGGGCCTCGCCAAGTTTCTGAGGCTGGCTTTGAACTCATGATCCTCTGCCTTGGCCTCCCAAATTGCTGGGATTACAGGTGCCCACAGGTCTTCTGCAGCTTCTGTGTAGCTAAGAACAATGAGTCCCTCAGAGCCCTAGGCCACCCCACAGAGAGTTCTTTAAATATATGTAGAGTCAGAGCCACAGCCAGAGGTCAGGGAGGGAACTGGATCATAGAAATGTAAAGGATCACTGGGACTACATCCTGCTGGCTCACCACAGAACAACACACTGTGACAAGCACAATAGGGCACACAGGGACCTAAGATTAACTCTGGCTGGGGCAGTCCCAGAAGCCTTCCTGGAACAGAAGAAATCTAAACTGTATTTCTAATGGCTAAATAGGAATCCACCAGGCAGACATGGATGAAGGAAAGGCATTCTCAAAACAGGACACAATACAAGTAAAGGTTCAGAGAAGTGTCTGGAGAACTCTAAGCACTTTGAAGGTCTGTACGATGGAGATATGTGAGAAATATCACTGACTGAGGTTTTTCCTTCTCAAATTTACTGTGTTCACTAAGACCAATTTACTGTGCATTTAATTTGAAAGTCAAGACATCAAAGGGAAATCAAAACATACACGATATTTAAGAAATAAACACTAAAGACAACACTGAAAAACTTAGTTCCTGCCCCTAGGCTCCATAACTTTTGGGTCAAGGAGATGCTAAGAGATGTGACACCACAGAAGCCTGAGTGTGCCTGCATTTCTTCACTTACCCATCTGTGAAAAGAACATGCCCAAGCTAGCCCACTGGTCTCAGGAGAAGGATGAAAGACACATGGAACCAAGCCACAGCCCAAATCAATGAACCCTATTATTATATGCTACTGAGACTTTTGTGGCCGGAAAATAAAATCGGGTAAGTTCACATAATGGAATACCACACATCAGTGAGAATGAACAAACTATAACCACAAACACCCATGTAAAAAGATATTACAAAAATTATGTTGAGCAACAGAAGTCAAACACAAAAGAGTACACATAACGTAACACCTCTGATATGTAAGATTCAAAACAGGAAAAATATCATGAGTAGTGTTAGAATCTTGAAGCAAGTTTAGTGACTGAAAGAAGCATGGAAACTTTGGGGATTCTAGGAAGATTCCATTTCTTAAGCTGGGAGTGGTAGTGTATGCCTGTAACCCCAACTACTCAAGAAGCTGAGGCAGGAGAATTGCAAGTTTGAAGCCAGCCTGGGCAATTGAGCAAGGTCCTGTCACAAAATAAAATTTGTAAAAAGGGCTGGGGTGTAGGTCAGTGGTAGAGTACCCCTGGGTTCAATCCCCAGTGATAGGGGACAGATAGGTGCAACCGGTGGGAACATGAGGTTAAGGGAATAATTTTATAAAATGGGCCCACTGTGCTGACCCCCACATGCTTTCTTTTCCAAGAAACTTGCAGCCCTGCCTGGCTTAAATAGACAGGATATGTCACATTCCTCAGCAAACTGCCTGTTATCTGCAGGAGAAATGCAGGCCTGAAATAATGTTGATAAGAGGAATACAAGTTACCCTGAAGGGGGAGACTTTTGTGACCCTTTTCTTAGAAAAATTTATGGTTAAGAATCCAATTAGAACTGATCAGTATGAGCCAAGGTGACCTAGAGTTGTCATGGCAGTGAGGACTTAAAAGGCTGATATCATCCTGCTGACAGTCAAAAGTTAAAAGGCAGACCCAAGCAGGAAACTTCTCTGGGAACCCCAATAAAACTAGAGTGCAAGAGAGGCACACTGTCCCTCTCCTCTCTGAGAGGACCCACTCCTCTCTCTTGAAAGTGTCCCCTTTCAGGCTAGGGCACACTGTCCCTCTCCTCTCTGAGAGGACCCACTCCTCTCTCTTGAAAGTGTCCCCTTTCAGACTAGGGCTGTAGCTCAGTGGTAAAGCACTTGCCTCACATGTGTGAGGCACTGGGTTGGATCCTCAGCACCACATAAAAATAAATAAAGATACTGTGTACTCATCTACAACTAAAATAAATAAATAAATAAATAAATGAAAGTGTCCCCTTTCCCTTTTCCTACCCCTTCAATAAACTCATGCCTGTTACTCTGAGCAATATGTCTAAAATCTTTCTGATTTGATCACAGTATCGGGTTTGAAGGGGGTGGGGGTTGGGTCTTCACACTGCCTCAATTTCCTGGAAGGCCCCAAACCTGTAACATTAGTATCAAGAAAGGAAAAAAGGAAAGATCCAATTTCTTAACTTACATGCAGGTTACAGAGGTATCTTCATTTTGTGAAATTTAACCAAGTACATGTCTGTTTTTATACTTTTCTATACATCAGTTAGAGCTAAATACAAAGTTTACAAAGTACTTGTTAAAAAAAAAAAAAAAAAAAGGAAACACTTACTGAGGTCTGGAGACACAGAAGGACAGTTGTCAAGTTCTGCTTTTTTCAGGGAGGCTTCATTAGTCAGAGTTTCTTCTTTCCCCAAAGCTATGGCCTTAAAGTTAGCCATGAAATCCTTTGCTTTGGGAATCTCTTGAATAGCACCCACAAAGTAGTTACTGGTGGCCCATCCAACCACCGTCAGGCACAAGGTAAAAAGCAACAGTAACCGTAACTTGTAGGAAAGGTGGAAAGGCAGGTTGAAACCCATGTCTTTAATTTTGTGAGTAATATGTATCTTTCCACTTTGATCCAGGTGAGGAAGCTTCCAGTACAAGTGTTCCAATCTGATTGCAAACTAAGAACAATGGAAGACGCAATGGCTGGTTTTGCCCATTAGTTTCTGCTCCAGTGATCTCTAAAAAGCAATCATAAAAGACAAGTTGCTTTGAATGGAAAAATCCTATTCTGAAATGATTCACTTCAGCGCAAACTAAGACCATCCCCAATGGACCTTGACTACAGTAATGGTAGTTCTTCAAGTTACAGCTTAGAGATAAGAAATCAGATTTTAGAGGTAGAAGGCTTCAAACATCTACACATCACAGAGACTCTCTGGGTTACTGCCCAGGCTGTCACCCAAGAAGAGAAGCCACACCCCGATGTTATACAGAACAAAATGGTAAGAGAGAAGTGGGAGGAGTGCCATCATTTCTGAGCTGGGGACAGCCGAGATTACGGCCCAAGTGGCTCTCCTCCTCAACTGCCCTTCCTGGCACAGTCTTTAAGAGAAGGTTCACAAAATGTAAAAAACTTGTTATGGAAACATATTTGGACCCTGTAATGATTTAGATCTGGAATGTTCCCTCAAAGTCTCTTGTGTTGAAGGCTTGGTCCCCAGTGTAGCAATGTTCATAGGTGTGGCCTCTGGGAAGGTGACCGTGGACTCTAACCTTATCAGTAGATGAGATGGATCAATGGATTCATAATTCGATGGCATTATTGGGAGATGGTAGAAACTTTGGGAGGTGGGGTCAGGTTGGAGGATGTAGGTCACTGGGAGCATGCCCTGAAAGGCTATATCTTAATATCTTGTACCCAGCCCCTTTCCCCTTTCTCTCAATAACGGCCCCCTTGCCACTGCCACCCCCCTGCTTACCAGCAGCCATGAGGTGAGCAGCTTTCTGCCTCACCCTCAGGCCCAGAAACAATGGAGCCAGCTAATAGTCTGCAACCTCTGAAATTGTGAGCCAAAATAAATATTTTTTTCTGTTAAGTTGATTTTCTCAGGTGTTTTGTCACAGCAACAGAATGCTAATAAACTCAAAAGGAAAATACCAATGTTCTTACCCCTTGTGAGCTAGAAAAGCATGGTTCTCAACAACAGGGAATGAATGTTATATTCTCAATGAAGCAAAGGCATAGGATACACCACGCAGTGTAGGATAGAGTTGGGTCAAAGGCAAGAAACCTAAGGGAGTCCCAACACAAGAGATCAACAAGAAAAACAGAACTACAGTGTGGTATATCTCTGCCTAAGTTAGGTTTTTAAATATCTAAGCCATGCATCCCCCTTTGCAAAATGAGGGAGCTGAACATGTGTTCTTTATGGTCCTTCTTGCTTTTAACATGACAGTAACTGTTATGGTTTAGATGTGGTGTCCCCTAAAAGCTCATGTGTGAGACAGTGCAAGGTTTGGAGGAGAAATGATTGGGTTTTAGCCTTAACCTAATTAGTGAATTAATCCCTACACCTTCTACCCAATTTTGCTGTGAACTAAAAACCATTAAAAGAATTTTTTTAAACCTACCCCAGAAGTAAAGAGCTATGAATAATCACAAACTAATATTGCTGAACTGCAGGCTAGGAAATTTGTTCAAAAACAAGGCATTTATTCTAAAAGCAAGGAGTCATTATGAATAATTGCTGATTCCACTTCGTGAGACTACATCTGACCCCAGTTAAGAATAATCAGTTACCCCTTTTTATAAGCCTAAGTGTCCTTCACAAAACTAACTGTTCAAAGAGCCAGCACGAAAGAAGTTCAAGAGCAAGACTGCCTTGGTTCCTGTGACCACCCCCCCCCCCCCCCCCCAAAACCACCCCCCCCCCTCCACCCCCCCCCCCCCCCATGTAAACAGAGATACAAAGGGTTTAGAACACTGTTCTAGTGTCTTTCCAAAGAGATTTCTGCCCTCCTCTCCCTGCATATGGGCTAAGTGACTGGGGGTTACCCACTCAGCATGTTTCTCCAGCTATAAAATGAACTCTTACTACATACCCCAGAGCTATTTTCTTATCAAGACTATCCCAAATGGCAAGGGAATTATGACTACAGAGGAAAAAATTCAGGCAACATCAAAGAAGTTATTTTAGGGCAACTCTCACCACCCTTTTCCTCTCTATAAGTCTGCCCTACAGTTAGTTGGAAATCATCCTGCTTTTGCATTTTTTTGTTGTTGTTGTTTTTCCTTCCCTCGATTCAGACAGTCTTTTCTGAGTGCCTGCTATCTTTAAGCACAGGGTAGGTACCAAGGGGACAGAAAGGGAAGCAGAGCATAGTTCTTGTGCTAAGAGTTTAATTCAATCTTTTTCCAGATCTTAATGTCTGCAATTTGTTTTCTAACTATGCCAGCTCCACTCCCACTTGAAAGCTGGGGAATACATGAAGCAAGACTGGAAAATATTGAGAAGTACTGAAGGTGATAGGGAAGACACCAAGTGTCAACTCCATAAATATTTACTAAGCTCTCATGCACCCGTGCAAAAGGGTGTGGTCTTCATTCAGCAGCAGAGAGCACACTGAAACCAACATTCCAATGTCTCTGTCAATCTGGTCAGTCTGTAGACATAGGGTGTCCGAGTGGGCATGATGGCCCAGGCACATGGTACTATTCCCCTGAGACTCCCTGGGGCACCAGTGCCAAGGCTGATATGTGCTAGTCCATGTACTCCTGCAGAATTCCTGGAAGCTGATTATTTGCACACTCATTATCCCACCTTCCTTAGGCCTCTGGTGTTCACTGTCCCAATTACAGCTCCTTAGGAGGCTTCTGAGTGATCACTGCCTGACCCTTATGGACCCCTTGGGAGGTGGACAGGATGGATATGATGACAGCTATTTACAGGTGCAAGCCACTATACTCAAAAGACTAAGCTCCAAATGGCCCTAACTGGGAGCATTTAAGCAATAAAATAATGGTGGCACTGTATTTTAGCCCAAGAATAAAAAGACTATTCATGAGTCCATACTAACACAAATGATCAAAAAATAAATGAACTGAGAGAAAGGGCAGCTCTTCCTTACAGGAAACTTTCAGTTAATAAGGAAGTCGGAGAAGAAAAAAAAAAAATCATGATTAGGTAAACATCACAATAATAACTATTGCAAACTGCAGACAAGACTCACCAATATGTGCTAAAGTTAGTGGAAGAAAATTTGAGGATCAGCAGAATTTGCTTATTCATAAAGTATCTCTCTTGGCAGTAACTTTATAGTGCAGAAACCCAACAACATCACCATAAGGAAATGATTAAGGTTAAAATCATCAGTGGCAATACCTACTGACCCTATGAACCTGTGGTATGTCACACCAAGCAGAGAACATCACTTCTGTGGTATTTATGCCAAAATACATGGCTTTATTACAAGCATAAGAAAACATCAAACAAATTTCATTCCACAAAAGAACAGGCACACTTCAAAAAAAGGAAAAAACTCAGTAATTATTTCAGATTGGAGGAGATGAAGGAGAATTAAAAACTAAATGTGATGTAGGATGCTCAAGGGACTATGGAAACAAAACAAAAAGACATTGTAGCAAAATTGTTGAACTTTAAATAAAGTCTATTGTTTAGTTAACAGTAGTGATAAATGTACCGTGGTTACGTAAGAGGTTAATAATAGAGAATAATAGAGAAAGCTAAATGAACACTATCATTTTCACAATCTTTAAGTAGGTCTAAAATTAGTTAAAAATACAAAGTTAAAGAAGAATAAAGTCAGAGACTGAGTATATTCCAAATCAATATATGGGAGGGAGTACATTAACTTAATTCTCCAAGAGAGTTTTTTGTATTCCCAATGCCTGAAACCAACCTGATACATGGCAGGTGCTCAGTTTGGTAAATAATGAATGATTTCCTAGGAAATGCTAGTTGAAATATATTAAGGACACACCGCAATTCCAGCCTAACTACTAAAAGAGATGATATATAAAAATAGATAGGGGCAGGATAAGGTTAAATAGAGAAGGAAAAATTAAATGGATATAAAATTCCATCCTAGGAAAAAAAAATTTAAACTAAGAAGTTTTACCCCAATACTAGCTCTTTGGTTTACAAACACCAACACTTTTCTAAGGGTAGTGCCATCTCTGATAAATGGCACTCTCTCGGACTTGCTCACCACCTTCTGCCCCTCTGCCACTGAACAACTAGGTCTGGGACTTGGGAAAATGCAAGTTGAACAAGCTCCTCAGGTGAATCTTATATGCATTAAAGTTTGAGAACCACTGAAATAAGAGAAAGGTCCTAGAAAGTAATAGATCCTTCAGAAATGTTAATTTTCCTTTCGGTGAGAAAACCAAGATAGGTGAAAGTGAGATTTATAAAATGTACTTAAATAGCTTTTGATTCTATCATTTGGGAAATAACCAGAGGGGTTGACCACAAAATTCAAACAAACATTGCTAAAGTAACCAGAAATTGAAAAGAATCTGAATATTAATATTGGGGATCTAATATAATTAATTATAGCATACCCACATGATGGAATACATACTTTCATTAAAATGGCATTTTAAAGCACTTAAGTATATGGGAAAGTTCTCATGATAGCTAAGTGGAAAAAAAATATACAATGTATATAAAATACAATCCCAATTCTATAATATATGTGTGTACATATCTTCTATATTAAAAAAAAATGCCAGAAAGAATCACTAGTAGTCATCGCTCAGTTATGGAATTAGGGAAACTTTTGTTTCTTCTGTAACTTCTAATTTACCAGGGTTTTTATAATAATAATGTTTCTTTCTGATAAAAAGACTACCTAGTTTTTCTTTAAAATGTATTTAAAGATGACACATTAGAGGGATCATGATTTTTAGTTACAAAAGGTTGGCAGCAATTTATTCATATAATCTTTAAGAAAACCTATTCTAAATGGGCCCAACAATTCCCAATCTCAAAGTAAAACCTCAGAGGCTTTCAGTAAATTTCAATACCAGAGAACCTTGTGGTCTTGGCTTAAAATGCTTATTCTTAGGCTCCAGAGTTTTTTATTTTATTATTATTTTTTATTTTAAAGGTCTAAGGTGGGCCCAAGAAATCTATATTTTTAACAGGAACTCAATTAAGTCTAAGACATGAAGGCAGCTTTGAGAAAACACTGTTCATTGATGGCTTTTTAAAAAAGACACAACAACAACGTCTTGTTTTGAATGTTCCCATTCTGAATAAAATATCTTCACAGAGAAATGATCAGTTCTCAAATTATTTGCAGGCATCTCTGAATAAAGCACAAAATATTATTAGCTCAACTTAAATTAGATACTAAACACTTATATATAATACCAGAGCTGGTTTTATTGCCTTCCCTACCCACTCCCCCTCAGGCTACAGAGGTAGAGTTCAAAATTTCTTTTTAAGAAATGTTTTTAATCAGATCAAAGCTATAGACCACTCTCAAAAATGCACATATCACAACGCAAGAGTTTCTGCAACTTTATGGAGTTTCCACTGTCCACAAAATCTAAACCTGCTCTACAAGCTAAAATTCAAAACAAACAAACAAACAAACTATACCCAATCAAGCATTATCTTCTTTCCCTAGAGAGACATTCCAGTACACCTGGCCAGGTTCCAGAATGGTCCTCCACACCCTCTTTTGAATCCCAATTTCTCAACATGAACCCTGAATCCTATTCATTCCAATCTAAGATTTCTTGACATTCTTGTATCCTCAATATGTTCTTTTCCTTTAAAAAAAAAAAAAAAATGGCTGATTAATGTTTAAAGGGAAAAGAAAAACCACATCTCCTCAGCTCTCAAATTTCCACCTTCTTCCAGCTGCCACTCATCAAACAGCCAGGGAGATCTACCTGTGTCCTCAAGGCTTTAGTGTCCTCATCCCTCACCAGCTCTACAACACTTTGCAACAGCGCGCACACCCACCGAACCCACCAACCTCCCAACCCAAAGGCCTTTCTTTCCTGGGTCCACATGCCCCCGGGCCTTCCCCCACCCCCAAATCAAGAGTCAACAGCACTTATCTAATGGAAAACAGAACAGCAAGAGGCACCCATCAACAGATACCGAATAGACGAAGAGCCTAACTGAGGACACAAGTCTCTGAAATCCTTTAAAATCTAGGTGACAAACCCTTCCTGAGAAAGATCAGAACTTCTCCGCCCCTCGCAGGCCCCCCTGGCTGAGATCAGTTTCCCAGGGAAAACGCTGAGGAGGAGGTTTTCAGGTGAATCCGCTCAGCGGGGAAAGAGATGCTGATAGGCGATCCTGGAATCCTGATGCGGGGCTGCTGGGGCTGCGTCCTGGGTCTTTCCCTACCTGGCAGCATCCCCTCTACCCTCCCAGGCCCGCAGGAGAGGCAATGCGCTACGGTGTGCCGGTACCTGAGCCTAAGCCTGGCGCCAGGCTCGGCCTCCGCAGGCCCCTTGTCCGGTCCGCTGCTCGGGTAGTGGCAGGACAGCCTCACCGACGCCAGGCCGCGCGCACGCCCAGACCCAGCCCAGAGACAGACCCAGTTCGCCACCCTGCAGTCCCTGCTCGACACCCGCCCCCCGGGGGTTGCGCGTCTCAGAGCCAGCGGAGGCCGCGCGTACTCACCACGGACGCGGCCACAGCGAGCACCGCCCCGGAGCAAGGGGAGGCGGTGGGGAGCAGCCGCAGCCTCGGGGACCGCCCTCCATCACGGGAGGCGGCTCCAGAGTGCGCGCTCCGCCTCCCGCCCGCTCGGCCTTGGGGGCGGGTCTGCGCAGGGTTCCCGGGTCTGGCGCTCCAACCCGTGGCCACGGGGCTCCCACCAGGGCCCTGGAAAGAGCAGGCGGAGGGAAATACACATTTCGGCCCCGGGTGATCGTAAAACTTGTGTCATAGTGGAGCAGGGGCTGGACTCCCCAAATTACATCCCCGCAAATGTTCACAAAGCCCAGGGAAGGATATTGGAACCTTCCCCCTTTACAGAGTAGGAAACTGACCTTTTGAGGTTGATAAACTTGCCTTCTGTCACCCTGATTGGTTTCAGCCTTCTCAACTGCATAATATACCAAATTTCCTGGCTTTTCTCATTTTGTAGGAATATTAATATTAAATGAATAAATGTTTTTAAATCCTAGTTTCTTTCGTTACAGAAAGCTAAAACAGAATTATGTTTATACTAAAGATTTGAGTGAAAATTTATAGTGGGTTCTGCTTAAGCGGGCACAAAAGCTGGCTAGATTCTCCAGGGCATCCTTCCTATCCACCCCACCCCAAAAGCAAACTGGAAAGAATCAGTGCTGCGGTCATTGTACCTAAGCGGGACTATACTGAGGCCTCCTATCATTGGTGGCACTGCGACATGGATCTGAATTAAGGTGATCCGTGCCTGAGACTTCTGAGTAAAGCCAAGACCCATGAAGAGTCTAAGAGGGCCCAAGTCCTCTGTGTTCTGGGCAAAAACAATAGAAACCCCCTCTAGAGGGCGCATTCTCATAGGAGTCAAGCCAATGGTTTTTTGTTGTTGTTTGGTGGTGGGGTTTTTTTGTTTGTTTGTTTTTTTTGTTTTTTTGTTTTGTTTTGTTTTTTAAATTAATAAGCACCAGAAGCCATACATGACTGACAGCAGAATTTATACCCAACTGATTTAGATCCCCCAAGGACAAGTTAAAAGAAAAACTTTTGACAAATTGGATGTAACGCAGTTTATTTGCGAAAACGGTCGACAAATCAGGCAACACTGAAGGAGTATGGAGGAGGCAGAAATCGCCCTTTAAGATCCAGCTTATTCCGGAGTGGTGGTACACGCTTGTAATCCCAGCCACTGGGGTGACTGAGACAGGAAGATCACTAGTTAAAGGCAAGCCTCAGCAGCTCACTGTCTCAAAATGAAAAATAAGAAAGACCCAAGATGGAACTCAGTGGTAAAGCACTCCTGGGTCCTGTCCCCATTATAAAAAAAAAAAAAAGACTGGACTCAGAACTGGTACAGCTTCCCTTCCACTACTCCATTTGTCCCAGCAGCTAGTAGCCAGGCCAGATTTAAGGAAAGGGAAAAATATTCCCATAGCTTAGGGAGGGGAATGTCAAAGTATTTGATGTTTTTAATCTACTATGCTACAGATACTTATTTCTAATTTTCTCCATAATATACTTTATAGCATCTTTTTCTCAATCCAATGGCACACATAAAGAAGTCTCTATCATGGATGGAATTGTGCCCTCCCATCCCCAGGTCATAGGTCAAAGTCATAACCCTTAGTACCTCAGGTGAGTCTATATTTGGAGACAAGACCTTGAAAGAGGTAAGAAAATAGAAGTAGAGTCATAAATGTGGGACCTATTCCAATATGACTGGTGGCTTTATAAGAACAGAAGATTAGGACACAGACAACACTGGCAGAGGGATGATCATGTGAGGACACAGCAAGAAGATGGCTGAGTACAAGCCAAGGTTGCCTGAGAAGAAACCAAAGCTGTCGGACACTTTCAACTTATACTTCCAGCCCCCAGAATTGTCAGAAAATGTTTACATCATCTAGATATGGTATTTTGTTATGACAGCCCTAACATACTAATAGTCTCCTTTCATTGGAACCACTTTGTCATCTTTTCTTGGCTTTCATGACACTGACATTTTTAAAGACTATAGGCCAGTTGTTTCATAGAATGTTCAATTTGGACTTGTCTTTTTCTCACAATTAAATTCCAGTTATGTGTTTGGGGCATAACTATGATAAAAACGATTTTATATCCCCAGAGCATCAGAGCCTGTGTGATGCCAGTTTGTATTATCAGTGATCTCTAGAAGCATTCATGCTTGCAACCCTGAACCACCACGTAAACATCTGACTACTCTGTGGCTACCATGCCATAGAAAGCCCACACTAGCCATGTGGAGAACCTATGTGGAAAAAGACAAGGAGATGCCCAGCCACCTCCCAACTATTCCAGTCATTGCCCACTAAGAGTCATCCTAGCAGAAGTTCCAGATATCATGGATTAGAGAAGAGCTTTCCCTGCTGTGCCATACCTGAATCCTCACCACAGAATCAGGAGATCCAAGGATAATAAATTATTTTAAGATTCTAAGTATGGCAGTCATTTTATATACTGAAATAGTTAATCAAAATACATCACATATTAGATAATAGTCTAGCCACATTAAATGTCTTAAATTTGATCATTGTATTGTGGTTGTATGAGAGAACGTCTTTGTTCTCAGCAGTTATTTAATGATGAAGTGTCATGATGGTTTAGTTAATATGACAGAAATAGGTCAAATGTAGTAAAATGTTAACAATTGGTGGAGCAAAAATGTATAGTTTGTTCATTGAGTAATATTTGTAAATTTTCTAAGGAACCAAATTTTTCAAAACAAAAAAATTGAAATGAAAAGGAGAGAAAAGACCAAATCTTAAAACATGGAAAAAGCAGTAAATGGACATCCCTTTCTGGTTATGATTAAGTATCAGGGACCACATTTACCATCCCACCTGAAGCATCGTTAAACATTAAACACACACCACATACACATACACATAATATGTAGATTGGTTTACAAGACATTTGATATTAAGTCACAAAGGACAGTGATCTCTGAGAGATAGGAAGCAAACAAGGTAAGTACTACAATTGTCCCAGCTTACTACCTTGAGGGAATTTCCAAACTGCAGCAGAGGGATAGAAAACTGAGGCAGAGGCTTGAAGACTCACTGGATTGAGGAGACAGATCCTATAATCCAAAACACCAAGACAGTTACAGTTCCCAGGATAAAATAACAGAGAACAAATAATAGGTGGGACAAATAGCAAGATGATGTACTCAAACCTAACCATATCACTAATTACATTAATCTAAAAGGGTATAAACACCCCAATTAAAAGGTAGAGATCATTAGATTGGATTTTTTTTTTTAAAAAAAAAGCAAAACGCAACTATATTCTGCTTACAAAAGTACACTTCAAATATAAAGATTATATAACAAATAAGATTAAAGTAAAAGAATGGAAAAATATATATACCTTCTTAACACTAGAAGAAGAAACTCAATGGTAGAGTACATTTTTAGCATCTGTGAGGCCCTGAGTTCAATCCCCAGCATCAAACACAAACACACACAGCTCAGTAGGCTGAAGCAGGAGAATGGCGAGTTCAAAGCCAGCCTCAGAAAAAGTGAAGTGCTAAGCGATTCAGTGAGACACTGTCTTTAAATAAAATACAAATAGGGCTGGGGATGTGGCTCAGTGGCCCCTGAGTTTAATCCCCAGCACCCAAAAAACAAACAAAAAACAACAAAAAACAAAACAAGATTAATGACTTTGAAATCAACAAAATCAATTTCAGAGTAAAGAAAAGGGTATAAAGAAGGTCATTTTATAATGATAAAAGAGGGGGTCAATTTATTAAGAGAAAAGAATTCAAACATTTATGAAGCCAATAATAAGAAATCCTCAATATATATGAAGTAAAAGTTGTTAGAACTGTGAAAAGAAATGGACAAATCCATGATTATAGTCAGTATTAGAGTTTGGATGTGATGTCTCCCCCAATAAACGCATGTGATAGACAATGCAGGAATGTCCAAAGATGAAATGATCAGATTATGAAAGCTGTAACCTGATCAGTGGACCTACCCATTTGATGTATTAATAAATTTGTATGGATTACTGGGTGGTAACTGTAGGTAGGCAGGGTGTGGCTGGAGGAAGCATGTCACTGGGGGTCAGCCCTTGGGGATTATATATTGTCTATACAATTTTTAAAAATCTGTGTCACTGGCTCAGCATATTTCAAATTGCCATTTGAATTTCATTTTTTTTAGTAGGAGTGAGAATGATGAACACATTTTCATAAAATAAATATGTCTTTACATTTCCTTCTCCCTAATGGGATTCATGGTATTATAAGTGGCATTTTAAATTTTGAATTAACAATTGTTTATTACTAGCATGTAAAAATTCAATTCGTTTTTATATTATGATCTTGTCCTTAAAATGTTGCCAAACTCACTTATTTTGGTAACTTTTTATTTTATTTCATTGGAATTTCCACATAGACAATAAACTAATAAAGACAGTTTTTTCTTTTCAATCTGGATTCCTTTTATCATTTTAAAAATAATATTTCATTTTTTTAGTTTGAAATTATGATGAATTACATTAATTGGTTGTTAAATGTTAAACCAACTCTCAGTCTTGGAATGAATCCTGCTTAGTCATTATGTAACTTCCCTTTTAATTTGTTAAAATTGTGTTTAGAAAATTTGCCTCTATGTACAATATTGGATGTAGGATAGAAGCAGTGACAAAAAGCATACTTGTCTTGTTTCTTGTCTTAGTGGGAAAGCATTCTGATTTTCATCATGAGCATGATGTTAGTTGTAGAATTTTCATAGATGTTTTTCATCAGGTTGAAGAAATTCTTTCACATTCTTAGTTTTGCTGAGAATTTTTAGGAGGAATAGATACTGGATTTTGTCAAACACATTTGCTTGTTTCATACTCCTTTGTATAGCCCAGATTTAGGATATTGGATTAGTATCCCATCTTCTGAGCCAAACACCCTCTATTCTGTAGCACATAATATTTGCATAAGCATGAACTATAAGTCATAAACTAATTTATTGATTTCAATTGTCAAATCAATCAACAGATAAAATGCACAAAACTAATTATATTTACAGGACAAAATGCAAATAGTATAAACCCTAACATAAATATAGAAAGAAGAGAAACTGATGGGTTGATTGGAAGACTGGGGTGGAAGTCAGCAGGCTGGAATAGTTTGGGCGTGCTGTTTTCTCATGCTGCCTTGTAGGGAATCAAAAGTTACTATCTGTTATAGTTTTGAGTATGGTGTGTCCTGGCCGAAACTCACATTGTGGCTTGGTCCCCAATGCAGCAGTGTTGGAAGGTGGGGTCTAGTGGGAGGAGTTTGGGTCATAGGGGACAGAGTCCTCAAAATGGATTAATGCCTTTCTGGGTGAGTTCTCATTCTCACAGAACTGGGTTAATTCTCATGCGACTGAAGTAGTTACTGAGAGAGTGGATTGTTATAAAGGGAGGCTGCCCCTCCTGTTTTACTTCTTTCTCATGTACTTCCTTGTTGTTTCTTTATTCTGTCAGGAGATGAGGCAGCATGGGGCCCTCACTAAATGCATCTACTCCACCTTAGACTTCTCAGCTTCCAGAACCAAGAGCCAAAATAAATCTCTTCTTTTTTATACCTAGTCTCAGGTATTGTATTATAGCAACAGAAAGCTGACGAAGACACTATCTGTATTGACAGAGCAGGAATTCAAAGTTTATACACAGCATTTAAATTTATAATTATAACCAAAAGGAAAGTGGAGAAAAAATATAATTTACAAAACACATGAAGCAGGAAGGAAATGGAGAGGTATTGTAAAGGAGCTATATATCTCATCATTCATAGCATGAAGGTAATAGACACTAAATAGATAAATCCAAGAAACAGTGGTATAAGCATAGAAGTTAAAATTTTAGTGCTAACCATCAAAAGAATTAAAAACAAAGAGTCTGAAGTAGGAATCTGTCTTTTTTCTTTTTCCACTTCATGCTATTTTGTACTTTGAAAATTTTTAAACCAAATACATATATTACTTTTAAAATAAATATTCCTTTTTTAATTGTATCACTTTAGTTTTGTTTAATTTTAGGTTTGAGACACATGAGGAAAGCATAATGTGTCTATTTTTTAAAGTTTTATAGTCTGGACATTTATGTTTTCCAGATAAAGCTAAACTACTTCACAGCCTGTCTCTGCATGGTACTATTTTCCAAAGAAATACTAACCCACATCCAAAAATAACAAAAAAGCAATTTAAATCTTCTCTGCAATGTCATGAAAACATCAAGAGGGGATTCCATTCATAATACATAACAAAACCTCTTAAAACCTTCTTTATCTGACCCTCTTTCAATATCTTACACCATATGGTAGCTGGTCCCAAATATCTTTCCTCCCTTTCTCAAAAATTTTACAAAATACATCCCACACTGTATCTACTCCTCTACTTTCCACTCCATCAATCCCCACCTATTTTCTTCACTCTCTGCCCTTTCAAATATAAATCAAGCTACTCCTGGTGCCCATTTCATCCCTTACTAAAAGGGAAAGGTGGTAGATGAGAACACATTCTGTATAGGAAGCACTTTTCCTTATAATTTAAACAACTTAAAAATTATAAAATTCAAAATAACATCAGATGGTCTAACATCTCAGTTGTATTTTTAAATCCACTTGAAAACTAAGAAACCTATACAAATCCTAGAAAAGTAACTAAGAGGATAGGGTTGTGGGGTTTAGGTGCTTAGTATAAGGGTCAAGGTATAAAAGAACAGCTCTCTCAAAACTCCATGTATAAAAAGATGACAAAATGTACGAGAATGATTTAATTATTCTATTTATGCATAAATTTAATGATTTAATTATGTTATTTATGAATAAAACCACATTTTCATAACTACCTGCTACAGAAAGATTTTTCTAAGTAGTGTCATGGGACATATAATGTCATAGTTCAGTCAATGAAGACCATATATATAATGAAGCTATAAAATTTCTATCACATAGTATGCTCCAGCCATCATAATGCATTATTCATGTGGTTATGGTGATGCTGGTATAGACCTACTGTGCTGCCAGTTGCATAAGAGAGTAGCACATACAATTATGCACAGTATGTAATACTTGATAATGATAATAAATAACAATGTTACTGCTTTAGGCATTTGCTGTACTACTCTACTTCTTTGTCATTGTTTCAATTTACTCCTTAAAAAATGTTTACTGTAGAACAATATGCTGTGTTATGCTGGCAGCAGCCTCATACAATTTGTGTTTACCAAGTCTCTTGGTTGCATTAAGAGGCCACATATGGTGATTGACTTATGACATCTAGGTTTGTGTAAGCACATTCTGATGTTCACATGATGAAACTGCTAGTAATGCATTTCTTAGAATATAACCTTATCATTCCATGAATATAACTACATGAATATCTTAGCATCCTTGATGTAGGCATGGCACAAATAGGTTAAAAAGTCAAGAAACCCATATTTTGGAAGACATTTTACTTATTCCCAATGCTTACACACTGATGGCATTAAAATGACATTTTTTCATTTAGTTGCTCTTGTCAAAACTGTTGCTTTGGTTTCTAATTTGTTTCCTATAGCAGACTGATACTAACATGAAGCCTTCTTTGCATCATCCCATGGTAATTAGGGCTCATAAAACCCAGCTCAGATAACTGCTTTTCTGATTGCTGTGAGTAATAAATTATCCTTTGTATCTGACATAGGAGTTGCTTACATTATATCAGCACCTGTGAAACTGGCAACCTACCTTTATTAACTTGCACACAGAGTAAAATCTCAAACTCTAGATCTTGATTCTCTAGAATGACAAAGGGAAGCCTCATAGGAGATACAATCAGAGAGACAGAGTGGTGCCAGATTATGTAGGTTCTTGTAGGACACACTAAAGACAATCTTTTACTTGGAGCGATATAACTTAACTTTCATTTAACAGGATCATTCTTTCTGTTGGGAAAATTATAAAGGGTGTAAAGGTTGGAAATAAGGAGAACAATGAAGAGATTAGCATAATGATCCAGGTAGAAAATAAATAGAGGCTTGCTTGAACCAGGTGGTAACAGCAGATATGGTGAGAAATGTCAGGATCTGAGAACATTGTGAAGGTTATGCCAGTAGGGTTTGTTAATAAGTTGTATTTAAGATATGAAAGAAACATAGAGATCAAGGATGAGTCTGATGTTTTTGATCTGAGCAACATGAATAACAGACTGAAAATGGATATGGGAAAGACTGTGGAAAAAAAATAGAAATATCAGAAGCTCAGTTTTGGACAGGTTAAATTTGACATGTTTATTAGATAACCTAAAGGGTGTCAAATATCTACATACCTGTGTCAGGAATTTGGGGACAGGTCCAAAGTATAAATTTAAATACAAATAAAAATATGTGACCCATCAGATTATAAATATATTTAAAGTCATAAGGTTGGATAATTTCTTCTAGGGATTCAGTGTAAAGAGAAAATAGAAAAAGTTAAAGGAGTCAGTCTTAGGTATTATGTTTTTTTTTGTTGTTGTTGTTGTTGTTTTTTTTTTGTGGTACTGGGGATTGAACTCAGGGGCACTCGACCACGGCCACATCCCCAGACCTTTTTTTGTATTTTATTTAGAGACAGGTTCTCACTGAGTTGCTAAGTGCCTCGCCATTGCTGATGGCTGGCTTTGAACTCGTGATCCTCCTGCTTCAGCCTCCCAAAGTGCTGGGATTACAGGCGTGCGCCACCGCGCCCGGCTGGGTATTATGTTTTAAATCCAGTGCAACAAGGAGGAACCAATACAGGAGACCGAGAAGGAACATTTGGAACTACAGTAAGAAAACTAGATAAATATAGTGTTCTTTAATCTAAATGAGTGTTATAAGGTAGAGAGAATTGGTAATTTGTATAATAGTTTGCAGATATGTCAAGTAAGATGTGGCCTGAGAATTTACCATTGGATTTACTTATGAAGTCAGTGGTCACATATATGCAGGTAGTTTTGGTAAGTGGTGGGGGAGAAAGTGTTATCAAAATGAGCTCAAGATAGATTGAGAGAATGAAATTAGAAATAGTGAATATACTACAAACATTTCAATGAAATTTTCATTAAAAAAGAAGTGATATAGGAGAATAGATTCAATAGAGGCTTTTCGTTTTTAGTAGAAGGAATAATGGTACATTTGTATGCTAATTTAGTAGAAAAAGAGACATTTGGAAATAGAGGAAAAATTGCTGGGTTACTGGGTTGACATTGTTGAATAGGAGAAAAGAAGTAGAATCTAGTGCACAAGTGGAAAATTCTGTCTAGTTGGAAGAGTAGAGAGTTTACTAATAGTAACAGGAGAGAATAGGGAGGCCATAGAGACATAGATGTGTTACTTATCTTGTCTGGGGCTCGGTTACTGTTAATAAGGAAAATATAATAGATGAGTAAACAAGAGTCAAGTAAGGTTTAATTTGTAGGATTAGCATCACCTGGGAGCTTGTTAAAAATGCAAATTCTCAGTCTCTACCCCAGACCTATTGAATCAGAAACTCTGGGGTGGGGACCACCACTAATCTGTCCAGTTAACAAACCCTCCAAGTGATAGAGAGAGAGAGAGAGAGAGAGAGAGAGAGAGAGCGAAAACGTGCGAAGGGCTTTCCTTTCTTGGGAGGTGTTTGATTACTGATTCCAATTCCTTCATAGTTATGGATCTATTCAGATTTTACTCTTTCATGAATCAGTCATCGTAGATTAAATGTTTCTAGGAAAGTATACATTTCTTTTTGGTCATCTGGTTTGTTAGTCCTCTCTCAAGATTCTTTTTGTTTCTATGGTATCAACTATAATGTTTTCTTCTTCATTTCTGATTTTATTTAATGTCCTTTTTTATTCACTGGTATAGCTAAAGGTCTATCAGTTTTGTTTTCTCAAATAACTAACACCTTGTTTTGTTAAAAAATTGGGCTTAGGCATTTTTAAATAGAAAAGATAAACAATTGGACAACAGGTGTATGCAAAGATGCTCAACATCACTGATCACCAAGGAAATAAACACGAATCATAACCATGATGAGATAAAACTTCACATCTGCTAGGATAGTCATTATTTAAAATAAAAATCTAAAGACAACAATGTTGGTGGGGTATGGAGAAACTGAAACTCTTCTACACTGATAGTGGGAATGCAAAATGGTAAGACTGCTATTAAAAAGAATATGGAAGTTCTTCAAAAATTAAAAACTAGAATTAGCATGTAAAATTTAAAATATAAAATTTAAAAATAGAATTAATATGTACTCTAGCAATACTGCTTCCGGGTATGTATCCCAGGATTGGGATCTTGAGGAGATATGTACTCTTGCGTTCACTGTAGTACTGTTCACAGTAGTGAAGTGTGGAAACAACCTACATGTCCAACAGGTGAAAGGATAAAAGAGTAATAGATACATACAATGTAATATTATTTAGCCTTAAAAAAGAAGGAAATCCTGTATTTTCAACAACATGGATGAACCTTGAGGACATTATATTAAGTGAAATAAGCCAGTCACAGAAGGACAAATACTGCATGATTCCATAAATGAGACATTTAAAATTGTCAAATCTATAGAAACAAAGAATAGAATGGTGGTTGCCAGGGGCTTGGAGAGGGGAAAATGGGGAGTTGTTAATAAACTAGCATAAAATTTCGGCTATGAAAGGCAAGTTCTAGAGATCTAATGTGCAACATTATACCTATGAATAATGCCATTGTTATGGTTTGGATGTGTGGTGTCCTCCAAAAGCTCACAAGTAAGATAATGCAAGAAGGTTCAGAGGAGAAATGGTTGGATTGCGAGTCCTAACACAAATAGGTGAATTAATCCCATGTTAGTGATTAACTGAGAGGTAACTGAAGTGGTAGGGTGCAGCAGCAGGAGGTAGTAATTGGAGACGTGGCTTTGGAGTATATATTTGTATCTGGCAAGTGGAGATCTTTCTACTTCCTGATCACCATGTGAGCTGCTACCCTCTGGCACACTTTTACATCATGATGTTCTGCCTCACCTCGAGACCTGAGGAATGGAGCCAGCCTTCTATGGACTACGACCTCTGAAACCGTGAGCCCTCAAATAACCTTTTGCTCCTTTACAGTTGTTCTGGTCAGATCCTTCAGTTACAGCAGCAAAAAAAAAAAAACCCCATGAACAGTACCCAAAATCTTGGCCAGTGGGTACTGGATGAAAAATAGATATTGCAGAGAACAACTATCACAGAGTCAATAGGTGAACAGTGAAGAATAAAATTTTACTTTAAAATTGAAATGGCTTTCTGTCAACTCTATTTTTTCTTATGAAACTCGAATTTCATTTTCTATGTTTACTACTATAAATTATGGCTTACAATTAGGATTTCTCTCTTCCAGTGGTTGATTATAGAATAAATCTGAACCCAGCCTCATAGCTTTCGCCTTTTTAATTAAGACTTTATTTTTTTTAATATTTTTATTTATTTGCTTTTAGTTGTACACAATGCGTTTTATTTGTACATGGTGCTGAGGATCAAACCCGGGTCGCCCACGTGCTAGGCGAGCGCTCTACCGCTGAGCCACAATCCCAACCCCAAGACTTTATTTTTAAGAGCAGTTTTGGTTTTACAGAAAATTGAGCAGATAGTACATAGAGTACCCATATATCTCTTTTATCATTTCCCTATTTTAAATATTGTGTATTAGTGTGACTTATTTGTTATATTTGATGAACTGATATTGACACATTATTAACTACAATTTTGAAAGAATAAAAACTGGGAAGGAAACTTAAAGAAAAGACAGCTTCTCATTAAATTGATAAGAAAAAAACTGTAAATATTTACAAATTAAATGCCAAATTTTAAATCTTGAATTTTTAAAATCACTTTTGCTACAAATGGCAAAGAACTTCCCTATAAAATTGAGAGATATGTTATATTAGATCTGGGGATTGTTTATTTCTATCCTTGTGAATTAGAAAGCAACATTTGCTCGAATATTTTTAAGATTTGTACTAAGGTTTTCCTCAGTGCTTTTCAGAAACTTAGTTCCCAAGGCATTACTTAGGTTGGCAGATCCACAGTTTCCTACTGGAGCAATGGTGATAACACTTTTACCCAGAAAAACATGTAAGTTATAGATGACAAATGTTGGAACACTATACGATTTTATGAAGTTTTCAACAGTTCCTATTACACAGAAGATTTAAATGCATAACCTTTGTCCCCAATCAATGCAAATTATTGATACCTTATATCTAAATTTGAAAAAGTAGCCATGAGGGAATGAATGAATAAAAACTCTTACCACTTGACAATACCACAACCGGCTCTGTAAACCTTTGTTCATCTGCTGATGGTATGTTTAGGGAGATGATTAATACCATTCCCAGACTGGTTCCAACAAACAGACAAGGAGAGATGGTAGAATCATTTTTCCATGCAAAGGATTCCATGAAGTATAAAGCCGTAATTGCTTCTTTAGAATCTTTGTCAATACTGGAAATGCTAGAGCTTCTGGAACGATTATATGAATTCTCTCAGTTCTCTATGGAAATTTAAAAAGACTAAAATGAAGTACCAGTGTATTTACAAAACAAGTAAAGTCAAATATAATACATGAAAAACCAAAAAGTGTGAATAGAAAGTAGAATTTAATTCTTCATTAATTGACCTGGAAGGTAGTTTATCCAGCTCACCAGCTTATTTTGAAGGTGGAGAGACTAAAATCCAGAAGTTATCATAAATTTAGTGAGAGCTCACCATTTTTCTTTCTCTACATTAACTCATAAATTAGTTAAAATTATCTAATCTGGAAAGCAGACTTAAATAGCCAAGGTTACAAGAATTTCTGATATAATTTTAATCACACTTCCCTCCTATCTCAATTTTTGAAAGTATTCCTAATGATTTATTTGCAGTTCCCACATACTGACAATATTGTGGCTACTGACATGAAAGGAACAATCTGAAATATTCTGTGACAAATACATTGCATATCTGGGGAAATTAGGAGTGGAAAATTGAAATTTTACCAAGGTCTAAATGCAAACAGTATTTCTCTGAATAGGTCTGAATCCAAATCCGGTTCTAATTTTGCCTAGGACCAAAGGAGCTATAGACTCTGCCATCCCATCAGTGGTGGTAATCTTTCTGAGAGGGTTTCAGTCCACTTAATGGAAACAGAATGGCCTCAGATTCCCTTGCTTATCAACACTTGCAAATGTGCACACTCCAACAAGCATAAAATCACTGATTTCAATTAAATATTAATAGTGTTGTACTGTTCTTTTACTGCTCCAGAGTATGAGCTCCTCTTATTTTTCTTTCTACTGTCTTCACTCTTTTTCCTCTTGATAGTTCCAAATGTGCCTTCTAATTATTTTTGTAAAAGAGACTAAACATAGGCTTCTCAGAATATTTTTCCATGGAATAAAATATAGTATTCTTAATTTTCCCTTTTTATGTCTCAGCAACTTTATAAGTTTGTCATAAAACTTAGAGATTAGAGGAACTGGGAGATAATCTATTTATTTTGTAGATTTTAAGACAGAGTCTTAGAGTTAAGTAATATCCCCAGAATCCAGCACAAATGAGAGGCAAAAATATCTAAAACTCAAAATTGGCAGCATTAGTCAAGTGACAAAAAGAGTATTATTTCTTTTATAACCCTTACATGTTGCTTCTAGTTTAACATTCCAGCTAATATATTTCTCCCAAACTTTCAACTTGTGGATGGTCACCATTCAATTCACCTGTGAGAGAGGACACCATTATCTGCATGTTCATGGGGCCAGATTTAATGTAGCATAATATTAAAGAAAGAAAAATTGAACAATAAATTTTACTTTATTGAAGAATATAGATTATTTTTTGAAGAATATAGATTATTTAAGAGATATTAAATGAGGAATTACTTTTAGTATAGAATTAGTATGAGCAAATCTTCCTAAAATGATTTTTTCCTATCTCTCTTCCTAAAATTTCTTATTAACAGGAGAGCAGCAGCAAACTTAAAAGATTCCCTTTTCTTTCCCTTTCTTAACAGCTCCAGTCTTTGGCTCTGGTACTTTATTCCATGTCCCCACACTCACCCCATAAATAAGCAAATAGACCTTCCTTTTAAAAATATATGAAGATGAAGCTTCTAAGCTTAAGAATTAAACATTTTTTCCTTTTTTTTTTTTCTTTGATCACCTTCACTTGACAGTTGAGAAAAATAAGCTTGTAAGACACTAAATAACTACCTACAGATAGAGACACTAAAAGGCTTACCATTGAGATTGAAATAAGCTCTCAATTTTTACTGGAAGGATAGAGAATAGATTAAGGCCTAGGTTTTCTCTTTTAGAGTGGGTAGAGTCTCTCTACTAGTGGAGTCATTCTAGTTTTAGAGATGACTAAGGAATTGAGGTAAGAAATTGATTTGGAGTTAGCTGCAGCCCCACCAGGCTCTCGGTGACTCATTGTCTAGTAGATATTTGTGTCTTTTCAATGTTATTTCCATTCCTTGTCCACAGCACTTGTTTCCATTGTAAACCAAATTTTATCTATATCCAACAAAATGACATGTTTTGCCTACCTTCTGTTGTAACTGGTAAAGGAATCTCAATGCAAGCAGCTGACTGAGCCTTTCAAAATGGGGGTCTTACAGGACCCCAGTGATTTACTTTTGAAACATCAGCACTAGAAAGACGTTTTCCAGAACTGCAACTCTGAGAAGATGGACTTGTGCAGTGTCCATTTACATGGTCTGTATCAAGAGGAAGAAGGCAGTGTAAATATCATAATTAAATCTTCACATAAAGGAATTGGAAGGTGTAGATTAACAAATGAAGAGGAGTAAGAATTCCTTTTGTTCTGAACCATATAAATATGGCTCAGTCCTTGCTATTTTTAGTTAGCAAAACATTTAAAATATATTTAATTTTAAGGAGTATTTTTATAATTTGACTAACATAATTTAAAATTTATTCTACATCTCTACTATGTCCTCTATTATTTAATAGAAATATGAAATAAGTTATAATCTTGGACTTTTCGTACATAATTTAAATATACTTCAATTTATGTAAGTTTTAGAAGTACTTTTAGTACCTAGAGTTTAAAACATAGAACAGGAACATTTTACTGTGTAGCTGAGAATGGCAATTAAGAATATTGGAAGCCAGGCTGTCTGGGCACAAATTCTAGCTCTGCATCTTATTAGTTGTATAGATTACTGAAATTCTTCATGCTTTAGTTTTCTCATCTGTAAATCTGGAACATTACTATCTGCCCCATGGAGTTTTTGTGATTTGTGTTTGTATGTGTGTGTACATATGTGTAATAGTACATGTTACATGCCCAAATATGTGCTGGCATACAGTGGACACTGAAAAAAATTTTTATTATTATTACTCTTGTCCAAGAGTATAAAACTGCTAATGGCATCTTCTAAGGTTTTCTTCAATTACTTTCTTTGGTGTTCTATAACATTTATTTTAGAGGTTTTTCATTTCAGTGGTTAGGTAATTCCAAGATATTTCATTTTCTCAAGGCTATTGTGAATGAAATTATTTTCTTAATTTCTTTTTCAGCAGATTCATTATTAGAGTATAAGAAAGCAATTGATTTTTGTATGTTGACCTCCTATCCTGCCACTTTGCTGAATATGTTTATGACTCTATAAGTCTTCTGGTGGAATTTTTTTGGTCTTCTAAATATAGGATCATGTCAACAGAAAACAGACATAATTTGACTTTTTCTTTTCATATTTGTATTCCTTTAATTTCTTTTTCTTTCCTGATTGCTCTGGCTAGAGTTTTAAACTGTGTTAAATAGGAGTGGTGAGAAAATGCTTTTAGTTTTTCTCTGTTAAGTATAATTTTGGCTTTAAGTTTTCATATTTAGTCTATAGGATGTTGAGGTAAATTCCATCTACCCCTAGTTCATCCAGTACTTTTCATGTGAATGTGTGCTGAATTTTGTAAGATGCTTTTAATGCATTGAGATGACCGTGTGATTTTTTGTCCTTAATTATATTTATATGATGAATTACATTTATTGATTTACCTATGTGAACCAACCTTGGATCACTGGGATGAAACCAACTTGATTGTGGTGTACAATCTTAGTGTAGTTTTGAATGCAGATTCCTAATATTTTATTAGGGTATTTTGTGTCTATGCTCATTAGGGATATTGATTTTCTTTGCTTGATGTGTCTTTTTGTTTTGGGGGGAACCAGGAACTGAACCCAAGTTCACTTAGCCACTGAGCTACATCCCTAGTCCTTTTTATTTTTTATTTTGGTACAGAGTCTCACTAAGTTGCTTACAGCCTCACTAAGTTGCTAAGGTTGGCTTTGAATTTATGATCCTCCTGCTTCAGCCTCCTGAGCCACATGCACGTAAAGGAATGTGCCACCATGCCAAGTGCTTCATGTATCTTCACAGAATTAATTTGGGTGTGTTCCCTCCTTTCCCATTTCATGGAATAATTTGAGGAATATTGGTATTAATTCTTCCTTAAAAGTCCAATAGAACTCAGCTAAGAATCCATCTGGTCCTGGCCTTTAATTTGTTGGGAGGCTTTTATGACTCCTTTAATCTCATTGATTAATATGGGTCTGTTTAGGTTTTCTATTTTTTTTTTTTGGTAAGTTGTATGTGTATAGAAACTTGTCAATATCTTCTAGACTTTCCAATTTTTTGGAATATAAATTTTCAAAATAGCCCCTGATGAACCTGTGGATTCAGAAATTTTCAAGGTAATTTTTCCTTTTTCATCTTCATTTTGTTGATTTGGGTGTTCTTTTTCTTTCTTTTGGTTAGTTTGGCTAAGGGTCTATTAATCTTCTCAAAGAATCAGATATTTATTACACTGACCCTTTGATTTTATAATCTCAATTTCCTTAATTGTGACTCTGATCCTAATTATTTCCTTATTTTACTGGTTTTGGAATTACTTTGTTCATGATTTTCTGGGGTCTTGAGATTTAACATAGAATGTTTCTTTGGGTGACCTCCTCCTCCTCCTCCCTCCCCTTCCTCCTCCTCCTCCTCCTCTTCCCTCCTCCTTCTTCTTCTTCTTAATGTAGCATTTCATAGTATCCAGAGATTTTTGGTAGATTATATCATTATTTTTGATTCTAGAAATTAAAAAAATCTCCTCTTGTTTTCTTTATGATCTTCATTCAAGTGTATTGATCAAGCTCTGTGTGTTGAAGTGGTTTCTACAATTTTTCTTGTTGTTGATTTCTAATTATATTCTGTTATGACCTGATAAGACACAAGAGATTATATTGATTTTTTTGTAATAGGTGTTATGGTTTAGATGTGAGGTGTGCCCCAAAAGCTCATGTATATATATATATATATATATATATATATATATATATATATATATACACACATTATATATATATATATGTATATATATATACACACACACATATATGTACATGGAGTTTTACTTAGTCATAAATAATAATAAAATTATGTAATTTGTTGGCAAATAGATGGAAATGGAAAACATCAAGGTAAGTGAAATAAGCCAGACTCAAATAGTCAAGGGTCAAATGTTTTCTCTCATAAGAGAAAGAGAGAGAGAAAGGATATCATAAAATAATATTTTCAGGGGCTGGGGCTGGGGCTCAGTGGTAATGCACTTGCCTGGCATGTGTGACGCACTGGGTTCAATTCTCAGCACCGCATATAAATAAATAATAAAAAAGGCCTGTCAACAAGTAAAAAACTATTGGATTTTTTTAAAAAAATCCATACTGTGTAAGGAATAAAAGCAAAACAAACAAACAAACAAAAAACCCAACAACCTGATTTAAAATGGTTTATAGATCTAAATAGATATTTAGACATGCAAATGGTCAAAAGATCTATGAAAAAGTCATCAACATTGCTAATAATCATGGAAATGCAAATCAATAACACAATGAGATGCTAACCCACCCAACTGGGAAGGCTATTATCAAAAACACTAAAAATAACAAATTTGATGAAAGTGTGGAGAAAACAGAACTCTTGCCACTATTGAGAGAATGTAAATTCTTATAGCCATTATGGAAAACAGAATAGGGAGGTTCCTCAAAAATGTGAAAGCAGAACTAGAATAAGATCTGACAATTCTACTAATGGGTATATATCCAAAAGAAATGAAATCAGAATGTGGAAGAGGCATATACATACACGTGTACATTGTAGCAGTTTCACTACAGCATTACTCAACAACTTGAGTATTCATAAATTAATGAATGGATAAAGAGAATGTGGTATACATACACAATGGAATGCTATTCAGCAATACAAAGAATGCAATTCTATCATTGATTCTACATGGATGGAACTGGATATTATGTCATATAAAATAAGCCAGGCACAGAAAGCAAAGTACCACATGATCTCATGCATACATAAATCTAAGAGCATTTTCCCATAGAAATTAAGAGTACAATGCTGGTTGGCGGAGGCTGGGGAGAGAGGAGGAGGAGGGGTAATGGGGAAAATTCAATCAAATAAGTTATAGTTATTATTTATGACTGAGTAAAGTATAGTTAGGGGAAATAAGTTTTGGTGTGCTATTATATAGTAGGGTGCTACAGATAGCAATAATGTATTGCACACTTGAAAAAGCTACAATAAAGGAATCTGAAAGATTTGCCATAAAGAAATGATATATATTTGAGGAGATTAGTACGTTTAAACTGATTTAAACATTATGCAATGTATACATGTATTGCAACATTAAATGGTACTCCATGGCTATGTATAGTTTTTACATTTTTCTATATAAATTTTTAAAAATTGAAAATTTTTAAAAAAAGCCTCAGAAAGTCTCAATAGAGCCTAAGTGAACTATGTGATCATAATCAAGTGGAACAACATTGCCATTGGGAAGGTCCCATAAGAAGAGACAGAAGGGGGAAGAGAGAATATTTAAAGAAATAATGGGTGAAAACCTCCAAAATTTGATGAAAGACATTTGATGAATATAAACATTTGAGAAGTTCAATTAACTCCAAGGAAGGTAAACTCAAAGAGACTCACACTGATACATTATAATAAAATTTCAAAAGTCTGAGGCAAAATGATATGAAAACATTAAGAGAGAAGTGACTTGTCACACACTGGGATCCTTTATAGGATTATCAGCATATTTCTCCTCAGAAGATTTGGAGGATGGATAGCAGGATCCAATATACTCAAAGTACTAAAAGGAAAAAGAAACACTTAACCAAGAATCCTATATTTAGCAAAACTGTCTTTTAAAAGTGAAGCAGAAATTATAATATCACCAGGTATATAAAACCTAAGGAATATTAGACCTGCTTCATAAGAAATGTGCAAGGGAGTCATGTAGGGTGAGATAAAAGGACAATACATAGTAATTCAATGCCACATAAGGAAACAAAGATCTAACTAAAGGAAATACATGGGCAAATATAAAAGACAGTGTTATTGAAACAATGGTTTGCAGATCTAATTTTTTGTACATAACTTAACAACAAACGCACTTAAAAGAATTATTAGTTCAGGTTTTGGGGTACACATTATATAAAAATGTAAGTTTGGGACATGAAGAGCTGAAAGAGCTGGGAAATAAGCTGTAACGCAGCAGAATTTTCACATTTTGTTTAAACTAAGCAGGTATCAATTCAAATTAGAATGTTATAATTTTAGGATATTAAATGTAATCTGCATGGTAACCCTAAAGAAAATAGTTATACAATGTACACAAAAGGAAATGGGAAAGGAATTTAAACATCTCACTATAATAAAACAAAACAAACAAAAAAAACAAACAACAACAAAAACACCACCACCTAAGCAGAAAAGACATTAATGAAGAGAATGGAGTACAAAAAACTACAGGGCAAATAATATAGTACAGCTACAGTAGCAAATAACAGAAATCCCTCCTCACCAATAATTACTTTAAATGTAAGTGGATTAATCTCTCAAGTCAAAAGACAGAGATTGACTGAAAAACTAAAAATGCATCATTCAATTATATTTTGTCTATATGAGATTTACTTTAGTTATGAAGACACAAATAGATTGAAAGTGAAAAGATGGTAAGAGATATTTTAAGTAGAGTATCCAAAGGAGAGCAAGGACTGCTGTAGAGGCTTGGAGGCAAAGGCTGGAGAATTGCAAGTTTAAAGCCATGAGACTCTGTCTCAAAAAAAAAAGGGGCTCTGGATGTGGCTTAGTGATTGAGTCCCCCTGAGTTCAATCCCTGATTACGAAAAAAAAAAAAAAAAAAAAAAAAAAAAAGAAAGAAAGAAAAAAAGAGCAAGAGTGCCTATATTAATATCAGACAAATAAAACTGAAGTTAAAAAAGATTATGAGAATGGACAACACATATTATAGAAAGGCTCAACTGAAAAAAAGATATAACAATAATAGAAGGAAATTCAATGTAAATATTTATTCACCTAATGAGAGACCATCAAAATTTGTGAAGCAAAAACTGATAAAATTGAAGAGAAAAATAGTTCTAAAATAAGTTGGAGACTTTAATACCCTGCTCTCAATTATGGAATAAAATTAGAATAAGAAAGAAAATATAAGGCTTGAACAATACAATAAACCAACTAGATCTAATAGATTTACAGAACACTCTATCTACCAACAATAGTATACATATTCTTCTCAAGTACACAGGAGCATTTTCAATGATAAAGGTCCTAAATTAATTCCCACTATATTTAAAGACAGATATCATACAAAGTACCTTCTCTGATCAATGGGGTGAATAATCAGAAATTGATAATAGAAGTAAAACTGGAGAATTCAAAAGTTTATAGAAATTAAAGCATTCTGAAACATCTAATGGATCAAGAGATGAAATTACTTAGAGATGGATGAAAACAGAAACATAATATATTAAAATACAGTAACAAGAAGGCTGTAGTCCTTGTATTACAAAAAAAAAAAAAAAAAAATCTCAAATGAACAACCCCACTTTTCAACTTAACTAGAAAGCAAGAAAAAACTAAACCCAAAGCTATCAGAAGGAAGGAAACAATAAACATTAAAACATAAATGAATAAAATAAAGAATATAAAATAATAGGGAAATCAATCAAAATGAAATTTGGTTCTTTGGGAAGACTGATAAAATCAACGAACATTTGGCTAGATGGACGAAGGAAAAAAACTCAAATTAGTAAAATAAGAAATGAAAATGAAGACATTACTACAAAGTCTACAGAAATTTAAAAATTCTTATGGGAATATAAAGAAAACAGGTACACCATCAAATTGAATAACCCAAGATGGTACAACATGTACAATGAAATCTACAAAACATTGTCAAAAGAAATCAGAGAAGATATAAATAAATGAGAACACATTCTGTGTCAGTAGGTTAGAGGACTTAATAATAATGTTAAAAAACACCCAATGTAAAAGGCGAAAGATTTATATGATCTGAAGAGAAACCAGAGTTGTAAAAATACTTTATATTAAACCAGCAACTCGAAAAATTGTGCTCTTTATATGTAATAAGAAATGAAATGTAACTGTAAATGTGTATAACAAATTAGAATAATAAAAAATTTTTTAAAAATGATGAGATTTTTTGTTACATGCATGCACATAGTATACCAATATAATTTGGTCAATATCATTCCACAACACTTCTGCCCTCCTTCCTCTCCATGATCCCTTTCCTCTACTGATCTCCCTTTGATTTTCATGAGATGCCCCCTCCACTTTTTCTTCTCTAGCTTCCACATATGAGAGAAAACATATGACCCTTGCCTTTATGAGTTTGGCTTATTTCACTTTATATAATGGTTTCTAATTCCATCCATTTTCCTGCAAATGACATGATTTCATTTTTCTTTATGGCTCAATAAAACTCTATTGTGTAAGTAAAAAAAATTACCCAATGTGATGTAAAGATTCAAGGAAATCTCTATGGAAATCATATAAGTGATTTTTTCTGAGAAACAGAAAAACTTATCCTGAAATTCATATGGACTTTATGAGACTATGAATAGCCAAATAAATCTTGAAAAGAGATCTAGAAGTTTCACACTTTATGATTTCAAAACTTACTACAAATCTATAATAAACAAAATACTATGGTACTGACATAAAGATTGAAATATAGGGGCTGGGGTTGTGGCTCAGCGGTAGAGCGCTGGCCTAGCATGAGTGGGACACTGGGTTCGATCCTCAGCACCACATAAAAATAAAATAAAGGTATTGTGTCCAACTAAAACAAAATATTTTAAAAAAAGATTGAAATATAGTCCAATGAAATAGAACAGAGAGCTCAGAAATAAAAACATTGCATTTATGGTCAAATGAATTTTTACAAGATTGTCAAGATCATTAAATAAGGATAGTTTTTTTTATCACATGGTGCTGTTGAAACTAGATATCCTCATGCAAAAGAATGAAGTAGTTGCACCCTCAATTTTTAAGTTAACTCAAAATGGATTAGGGACTTAAATTTTTAGAAGACAGTAAAAAGGGAAGACTTCAAGATACTGGATTTGGTAATGATTTATTGCATATGATGCCAAAAGCCATAGGCAAGAAGTTCAAAAAAAAAGAGAGACTATTTGGATTTCATGAACATTTAGAAAATTCATGTATCAGAATATATTATTAATGAGTAAAAGTGCATCCTATAGAATGGTAGAAAATATTCGTTAATCATTTACCTGACAAAGGATGCATATCTAGAATATATAGAGAACTCATAAAACTCAATAGCAAAAAGACAACCTAATGGGCAAAAAAAAAAAAATTAAAAAATAATTTTTTTTTTAGTTGTAGATGGACAGAATACCTTCATTTTATTTATTTATTTATTTTTTATGTAGTGCTGAGGATCAAACCCAGTGCCTCACACATGCTAGGCGAGTACTCTACCACTGAGCCACAACCCCAGCCCCCAAAGAATTTGAAAAAATATTTCTCTAAGAAGACATGTAAATGGCCAATAAGAATATGAAAAGATGCTCAACATTACTAATTATCAGGGAAATGCAAACCAAAACTATGACGAGAAACCACACTGCACCCATTAGGATGGCTACTATCCCCTAAAAACCAGAACAACAAGTGTTGGCAAGGATATAGAGAATATAGAGAAATTACATCCCTGTCCACTGTTTAGCAATTTCACTTATAGTCTTCTATTTTGTATGTAATTCAACATATTAATAATGTTATATGCTAACCCCTAAGTTATGTACATTCAGGGAATTAATTCTTTTAATTAACCTTTAGGTTTTAAAATTCAAAATTCTGTTCATTAGAAATAAGAAACCTTTATAGTTTTATTAAAACTGAGCACAGAAGATAGTTTGTCATTATATGTAAAACTGCTGGTTATAATTTCCTATGAATCTGTAAATTCCTTCATAAAATGCTAATTACTTCAGAGTTCTAACTGTTTGTTATCTGACATATGTGGTTTTTTACTATTATTACTATTATTGTATTGTTAGTTTTATATACTTATTCCAATTTAAATGTGTTGCAGTAAAGCAGTTATATTAACTTCCAAAGCTGTCCAAATGTCATTTTGTCTTCAGGGAGCTACTGCAGCAATTGCCGCTTGCAGCAACAATACCGCGGGAGTAAATTTGGAGGCAGACTGGAAATGAAAAAGTTATTTTATTCTTCTTTCTTCTAACTTCTCTCTCCGGCTCCAACAACCTCTCCAACTCCAACCACCCCTCTAACTAACCTCACCCAGTTAAATACATTTTGCCTTAACAAGGACAAGTGCTATCAGCTCGAGCTTACAGGTGCATCACACAGTGCTCATGGGCATAAAAAGATTCTTAGATAAATGCATGAATATCAGGTGAAAATACCTGAACACCTTTTATGGCTCTCAGCTAACCACCATCTTAGCTATCTCCTCAATTAGGGCTCTTACATTTCCCCCCTTTTGTTTTTAAAAGAGGGAATGCTCTAGGGCTTCCCATGTGCAATCAACATTCTTACCCATCATCAGATAATCAAGGCTGTGCCCTTGACTCCTGTCTTAGGTTGATATGTCGGCCACATGAGACTGTCCCGTGGATGGGTGCTGACCTCATCTAGATCGACTGTGCCTGTCTTAGGTTGTCCCCCTCTGGGGATTTTACCCATCATTGGCTACCAGCCATCCAATTGAGCCCTTCAGGATTGACTGAGTGTGTTGACTAACAGCCGTCCAATCATGAGGAGATGCTGCGGTTTTAAGGCGGCAAGCCTTCTGCTGACCAGCCAAGTTCCTTAGTGAATCAAGTTCTTTAAACAAATCAGCTGCCCTAAGTTCCATCAAGTAATGCACTGAATTCTCTAGACAAATACCCGCAAGGCATTGTCCCGTAATGTCCCAAACAATGAAAGATCAAAATGTCCACTTGTTATAACACATTGATCTAGGAGGCCCCATGCATGCAGAGCAGAGGCCACACTGCTGGTGAGGTTGTTTGATGCTTGAGCAGCAGGAATGCTTGTAGCAACCACGATCCCTGCAGCTGTAGCAGCAGCCGTCTTTTTTATGTCTAGACAATGCCACTGGCAAATCTTCAGGGCCTGCTATCTAGAAACTCAAGCATCAATTATTAGAGGAAAGGCAGTGCCATTCCAGCACTGAGTCAAGAGGTGAGTTGTCAAACTAAAAAATAGAATTATTAGATCAGGTAATTAAAGTTGATCTCTGCTCACACACATTGCTGCTTGAGCTTCCACAAACATAAGCTGTCAAAATATCACATTCAGAACAAATCAAAGAAAGACTGAGGGTAATTAACTGACAAAACACTGCATTAAAGATAAATTAAAGAAAAGCTAAAAGCACTTTGGAAAAATAATTTGTTAGCTGGAACCCCCGAGTCTCTGCATACACAGCAATCCTTCTATGAAATTACCTGTTGAAATAATTCAAATTAATCAGCTATTAAACAAATAAAGTTAATTACAAATAAACAATCCCATGTCAAATACCAAAATATCAGGTTATACAGTATTAGTCATATTCTTAGCTGAAGAGAAGTTCCAGAGACACCTATAAATCAAAATTGAAGGTAACTTTACTTTTTAAATTGTTTACCCCAAATTGAATACTCTAAACTTAAATGAATTAAAGTTATTTGGATCCATATATATATATATGCATATATATATATATATTTTTCTATTTATTTATTTATTTTATATATTAATTTTCATAAGTGCTTTGTTATTTGTGACGTCACACTAGACAGATGCACAAACATACAAACATATATTTGTGATGTCACATTAACATGAAATCTAGACAAGTGCACAGAGATAAAGACATATATAAAAAGAAAAAAATACAATTGTGTGTACACTAAAGAGAGATCTTCTCGTCCTGGCTGGGAGGAATGAGACTTAAGTTGTGAATTTATTGAAGGACTCTTTTTTTTTTTTTTTTTTTTTTGAGTTTTTAAAAGCATATTTATGTGTCTGCACATAAATGTTTGTGTAAAAATGGAATTATAACAGTTGATACCACAAAGATTACAGTAAGAAAAAGCACTTTATGACAATATTTCACAAATTCACAAGAATCACTTTAATATACAAAGCAATTGCTACCGTTCTGAACACAAAGCAGCTACTATGTACATAGTGTTAATAAAATGCATTGTAACTCAGTATTTTTTTTCTTTACACATAAAGCACAAAAAAGATTTAGATAAAAAATTAAACAGGGATGTTTTGAGAATGTAGGGAATTTTATTAGAAATGTATTTCCCTCACTATAGTTATTTATTTAGTATTCAACTCCAATAGAAACATCAGAGCTAAAAATTGATACCCTGTTTTGTGCTGACAGTTCTGGGGGAGGTATTCTTTATGCTAATCCTCAAGGGGAAAAAAAAACAAAAAACAAATAAAAACCAAAAACCCCAAACTTCAAAACACCTTTCTAAGAACTTCCCTGGTTATTCTGTTTCTAAAAAGTTTCAAGGGATACATCTGGGTTAGAAATAATTCCTTTTGCTGGGATGGGGAAGGGAGGATTACAAGGGATGCATACAAATCAGTCAAGGACAACTTCACAATGGAAAATTGCTAACTAGCACTCTTGTTTGCCGCCCCTAATAAATCTATACTCACAGAAAAAGTTGACAAATTATTTCCCACTTATTATAAATAATTTTATTACATACACATTGGAGTGGCAACTTGGATAAAAATATGTCTATAAAGCATTTACCAATTCAGTTTTTAAAACATAAGAAAATAAAACCTCCCAACACAATGATAGATCATTTCATGTGGTTAATTAACATAGAAAGATCATTATCTGCAGGGATTTTCTTTCCTTCCCTACCAATTTTTAAACTTATCTCAGATTTATTCTCACAGGTCTGAGATGCTTCTCAGATAGCTTAGAAATGCCATGCTTCTACAGACAATTTCAAAATAATGCTGTAAAAGTAGGTAAAATGTGAACTGCCTAGTCTTTGACCCTTTTTAAAGATATTTCCTGTAGACTGTTCTTTTTCCTTTTACCTACTGGTGAGAATAATTTAAAATGTATCATGTTTTACCCAGATGGGATCTGCACCCCATAGTACCAGGATGCAGACAGGTCAATACAATTCTGCCTGCTTATCAATTTGCTTCACAGGCTTTCTTCTTCTTCTTCTTCTTCTTCTTCTTCTTCTTCTTCTTCTTCTTCTTCTTCTTCTTCTCTTCTTCTTCTCCTTCTCCTTCTCCTTCTCCTTCTCCTTCTCCTTCTCCTTCTTCTCCTCCTCCTCCTTCTCCTTCTCCTTCTTCTTCTTTTAATTTTTCTTTTTTTAAAAAAAATAAAGTTTCAAGCTAAAACACCTGAAATATAATTCTTCTATTCAAATGTTATCTGGTCCCTCTTAAGTTTGTCTGCCCCCACCCAGGACCCATACAAAGGCTTAAGCTACATTCACTCATCAGTAAGAACTTATTATAAGCAGATGAGACAGATGGAACTGAAGCACCCTGTTTGATTTGTATGAAATTCTTCCATACTGACTCAACTTAATGATATGCTCAACCCCTCAAGGATTTATGCCTCTCCTGGCCATCAATTCTACAAAGTCAAGGAAACCAGTTCCTAATACATAGAGTGACTCTAGTCAACTGAAAACCCAACATTATTAATATTAAAAGTGCTCAAGATGTATGTAAATCACCCAATAAAAAGTTCCAGTTGTTCTTTGTACAACCGAGTGAACAAATTCATCTTAAATTTTTTTACCTATAGGCTTACTAAAGTACACTTCATACTTCCCCCTTCTTATCTGAAATCAAATTTAGGTAGTGTTTCTTTGAGTGTTAACAAAGCCAATTTAAAGTGAGAACAATTTTAGTAAAAATAATTATTACATTGTGGTCTCCCATAACGATAGTACTTAATTGCTTTAAAAAATATTTTATTATTCTGGAAAAATGGATTATTTTGGGAAACTATACATGACATTTATGTTGGGGTGAGGATAAAGTTAATTATTTTCCCTTCAGTCTTTATCCATGATGAAAAAACTTAATAATGTTTGAATCCCTTTTTTAATTACTGGGATAGTCAAACAGGATTTCCAGATATTTTGCTTTTACAACATTTTTAAGGCTAGCTTTTAGGTGCTAAATATCTTAATTAATGAAAAGCTTCTTAAGAACATCACATGATTTGGAGAGAGAAGAAAGACTAAAATGTCAGTTGACAATTGGTGAGGAAATTTCTTAAGTTGCTGATACCCAAACTGGGTCGTTTTTAAAAAGTGCAAGTCACACCAAACAGTTACAAAGAATTAATGTAAATATAATCCAAATAAATATACAACTTTTGTTTTAGGTCAATGGGAAATAATGTACCAACACTTTTCTGGGTTACAAAAGCAACAAAATTGGGAAGAAATGAAAAGGTTTGTAATCACTGTTTCTACTACATGAGTCTTCTTAAGTCCTGCAAAATGAAGCAGCTTTTGATAAACAGAGACCAATTTGTTAATTAGCTGACTATAGTTGATCACAGAATTAAAAACTTATTAAACATGAGAAAAAGAAATCTAGATTGAAGTCACTTCAAGTAAGTAAGAGCATCTGGTTTATACAGCCCTGTTTTTCCTAAGCCTTTGTATGATTCCACCTGTCACCCAAATGGTCAAATAGTAGGGATTAGTCCCCAGAGACAAACTTCAACCAGATGACTTCTGATCGAACAGCCTACTTGATTGGTACTGTGCTTTCAGATTCTAGCACTGATGCTGACCTACTGTCAAAACACATTTTCTGACAAAATCCCTGCTCAAATAAAACACCAAAATTCCTCCCCCAGGATGATTTTTGAAAAATCAGTGGTTCCTTTGAAAAGCTATTTGAAGAACTCTTTTAAGGGAATCATTCCATAACTTCATCTTGGCCCTCTTGATTTTGTACTTGTTTTATTAATCTTGATTCCTCAACAACTTCATCTTGATCCTTTTGATTTGGTACCTGTTTTATTAATCTAGATGGTATCCATATTGGGGAGGATTCGTGCTGTGGAAAAACACAAACAGATCTTCTCCCCGAAATTAATACTGGATCTGGACCCTTCCATGTACCTGAAAGAACATCCTTCCAGTAAACCAAAGGTTTATGTTGTTGGTGTGGATTCCAGTGTCTGTCTCCAGCCGAATATCCATTAGAATCTAAAGTTAAAAAATTTAAGGTGAACAGGGCAACGGCCAATCTGTCCCTAGGATTTTTCCAATTTCCTTCTTTTTGCTTCAATAGCATAATTTTGAGTGTGTGATTAGCTCGTTCAATTATACCTTGACCTTGAGGATTGTATGGGATACCTGTTTTATGGAATATTTTGAATCTTGCGCAAAACTGTTTGAAAGATGAGGGTGTATGTGCAGGGCCATTATCTGTTTTAAGCATTTTGGGGATGCCCAATGCAGCAAAAGCTTATAGACAATGAGATGTAACATCTTTAACTTTTTTTCCAGCATGTAAGGAAGCAAAAATCATGCCTGAGCATGTACCTATGGTGACATGAATAAATCGCAATTTTCCAAAACTTGGCTCATGAGTGACATCCATCTGCCACAAATGATTGGGCATTAATCCTCTTGGGTTAACCCCATAATGTGGATTGGGCAAATGTGTCACACAAGATTGACAGTCCTTCACAATTGTTCGAGCTTGCTCTTTAGTTATTTTGAAACTTTGCTGCAAAGTAGTACTATTAACATGAAATTGAGAATGGAACAAGGTAGCTTGTTGGACTGCTGAAAATATAAAGATCTTTTGAGTGAGGGCATCGGCCTTTTGATTACCTTCATGGAGAGGACCAGGCAAATTATTATGAGCTCTGATATGTCCAATAAACAAAGGTTCTTTATGTTCCCATAGAAGGTTCTGAATTTGAAAAAACAATTTAAAGGCTGGAGTATGTGGTACTATTGGGCCTGCTAGCTCCAATTTAGGGACAGCATGTACAATATAGTGGCTGTCTGAAAAAATATTTATAGGCTGTTCTTTAAAACTTTCAAGAGCTATAATAATAGCTTCAAGTTCAACTAATTGGGCTGATTTTTGACCAGTAATGTGAATCATATTTTCTCTTTGAGTGACTACTGCAGCAGTACCGTTAGAGGACCCATCTGTAAATACATTTAATGCCTTAGGAATAGGTTGATTTTTTATTACCTGTGGAAATATAATGGGATGATTGATAAAAAAAGATAGTATAGGAGACTTAGGAAGACGGTTATCAAAATTTGCAGAAGTAGAGCATCTAGCTATAGCCCAATCATTATCATCGAAGCACAAATATTCAACCTGTGATGATGAATAGGGAGTAACAATAATAGCAGGGTGAATGCCAAATATTTTAGTAGAAGTCTTAAGTCATTGAAGAATAAGTTTAGCCACCATAGAGGTATAAGACTCAATTGTACTTTTAGGAGAGATGGGTAAGTGTATCCATAATAAAGGTCCCTGTTGCCAAAATACTCCTGTGGGTGTATATTGTGAAGAAATAATAATCAATATCAGTGGTCGAGCAAAATCAATTCTATCACAATGGGGTCTTTCAATGGCCTTTTCTACTAACTTTAAAGCTTCCCTAGCATCAGGAGTCAATGTTCACGGTGAAGATGGATCAGGGTTCCCGCAAAGGATATCAAATAAGGGTTTTAATTGTCCAGTAGTGAGGCTTAGTGTAGGGCAAAGCCAATTAATGTCTCCCAGTAGTTTTTGGAAATCATTGAGTGTGGTCAAATGTTCTTTATTTATTAAAATTTTTTGAGGCCTAATAAAAGTATCCATAATTTTGAATTCTAAATATATATATGGGAGATCTAGTTTGAACCTTTTCTTCAGCCATGTTTAGTCCATATCATTTTAAGTTTTCTGACATATCACTGAATATGGTGAATAAGACTTCTTGATTAGGATGAGCAAGCAAAACATCATCCATATAATGGAGGCACATAAGGTTTGGGTATTTGTTCTTAATAGGCTGAATAGCTTTGTCTACATAGATTTGACATATAATGGGGCTATTAGCCATTACCTGTGGCAAAACTTTCCAGTGGTATCTTTTATCAGGGCCATTATTATTGATAGAAGGAACTGAAAAAGCAAACCTGGGGGCATCCAGAGGATGTAGAGGAATGGAAAAGAAACAATCCTTTATATCAAGAGTTATAAGATGGAAATTTTTAGGAATAGCTACAGGATTAGGAAGTCCAGGTTGGGTAGGGCCCATAATTTGCATGGTTTTATTGATTTCTCTAAGATCATGTAACAATCTCCATTTTCCTGATTTTTTCTTGATTACAAATATGGGGGAATTCCAGGGAGAGGTGGAAGGTTCTATATGTCCTGCTTCTAGTTGTTCTTAGATTAATAGGTGGGCTGCTTGTAATTTCTCTCTAGATAGGGGCCACTGAGGGACCCAAACTGGCTTATCAGAAAGCCATGGTATTTTCAAAATTGTTTTCTCAGTGGCCCCTAGAAAAAATATTCTTTACCTTTTTGATGGTGAATTAGATTTTTATTTTTAACACCTGCAGGCTTGGTTGCAAGGTGTAGCCCCATTTGTTGTAAAATTCTCTTCCCCCCATAGGGTAACTGGCAAGCTGGTCAAAACATAAGGCTGGAATGTTCCTTTATGCCCTTCATTATCTTCCCATTTTAAAAACTACAGCACTTTGTGCTGGGGTGTTAGTATATCCCAAGCCTCTTAAGCTAGTTGAAGCCTTCTGCAGAGGCCAATGCTTAGGCCATTGTTGTAGATTAATGATGGAAGAGTCAGCCCCAGTATCAATCAGCCCCTCCATCTCTATACCCTGAATTCCCTGTTCGGGCTACCACTTGTCGCTGCCTGCAGCAATTGCCGCTTGCAGCAACAATACCGCGGGAGTAAATTTGGAGGCAGACTGGAAATGAAAAAGTTCTTTTATTCTTCTTTCTTCTAACTTCTCTCTCTGGCTCCAACAACCTCTCCAACTCCAACCACCCCTCTAACTAACCTCACCCGGTTAAATACATTTTGCCTTAACAAGGACAAGTGCTAACAGCTCGAGCTTACAGGTGCATCACACAGTGCTCATGGGCATAAAAATATTCTTAGATAAATGCATGAATATCAGGTGAAAATACTTGAACACCTTTTATGGCTCTCAGCTAACCACCATCTTAGCTATCTCCTCAATTAGGGCTCTTACAGGGAGCAGCTCATAAACTTAATCCCTAATATCTTTTATATGCATGAATCATATATTATTTTAGGCTTGACATTTCTAATTGCTCACCGATCATATAAAATAGATGTCCTTCTAGGAACTCAAACTCATTTTTCTTTCCTTATTCTCCATGAGAGCTATTCTCAACTCCCTGTATCCATCCTTGATTCTTCTTACTTCCTATGTCTTACCAGCCCTGTTCTCCCACTGCTCCCAATCCTATTAGTTGTAAAGTCTTCTATAATAAATCCTTTTCTCCTCATTTTCATTTTCATTGTTGTTATCCTAATTTAGGCCCTTATCTTGCCACTGCAATGCCTTCCTAAATTTCTTCCTTCTTTACTAGTGAGTTATAGACTACTATAAAATAATCTTACTAAAGCATGTTACAAGTAACCTATGGTATATTTTATGCCAAAATAAAATACAGGAAAATTTCACACAAACAGACTTATATTTTTCTCATAAGCCTTATGACATTTTCCCTAAAATCTGTGGAAAAAGTGTTTTAAAATTGAAACACTGGGAAGCAGAAGAAGGATAGGGAAGTTTGGTCAATGGGTACTAAGTTACATCAAGGTAAAAGAAAAAAGCTCTAGGGTA
>CM046668.1:65134712-65155603 GCA_025594165.1 Tamias sibiricus
TTGACTAACATAATTTAAAATTTATTCTATATCTCCACTATGTCCTCTATTATTTAATGGCAATATGAAAAAAGTTATAATCTTGGACTTCTGTTACATAATTTAAATATACTTCAATTTATGTAAGTTTTAGAAGTACTTTCAGTACCTAGAGTTTAAAAAATAGAACAGGAACATTTTACTGTGTAGCTGAGAATGGCAATTAAGTATATTGGAAGCCAGGCTGTCTGGGCACAAATTCTAGTTCTGCATCTTATTAGCTGTATAGATTACTGAAATTCTTCATGCTTTAGTTTCCTCATCTGTAAATCTGGAACATCATTATCTGCCCCATGGAGTTTTTGTGATTTGTGTGTGTGTGTGTGAGTGTGTGTGTGTGTTTACATATGTGTACATATGTGTAATAGTACATGTCACATCCCAAATACATGCTGGCATACAGTGGACACTGAAAAAAATTTTATTATTATTACTCTTGTCCCAGAGTATAAAACTGCTAATGTCCAAATGATTACTGTTCATTTAGGGATTAGGAGTTAAGCTTTGTTTTGATGTAACTTAAAAAAGAACAACAACAAAAAAATGAAACAAACAAACCTTGGGGGTGTGGTATAGGTCATGCTAGGGGTACTAGCATGTCCTGGATTCAATCAACTAAAAATATATTTTCTTATGTTTCTTAAAGATAACAAATTATGTTTCAAACATTACCTTGTAGTCTTGTAATATGCAGAATGCATTTTGAAATGTGCTTCTTTGGTCATTCAAAGGATGATACTTACATGAAGAATGTTTAATACCACCATGGACATGTGGAACTAGTATTTGGCATATACTCTAAAATTATACATTTCTTGATTCCCTTGTTAACTAGTCAAGGATGAGAATTAGTTCTTACCATTTTAATATGCTGGCATTTTTTTTTAAATGAGAGTAAATTTTTATCAAATATTTAAATAGTGGGAACTTTATAATACTATCTCATTTAATATTCACAAAAACTCTACAGTGGAAGTGCTTTTATTATTATCATTCTAATGATGCACATGAGGAAACTGAAGCTCAAAAAAAAAAAAAAAAAGGGTTCAGAAAATTTTCTCCTATTACCTACATGGCAATTATGTAGGCAGAATTCTAACTCAGATTTTCTCAGTTAATGCTTAAACACTGGAGCACAGGATTAGCTCAATATTTGGCAAGGGATAACAATTTTGAAGACATATTTAGTTGGGTTTAGGAAGCAGATATAATACACACTGAGATCCACGCCTTTTAGAACAAATCACCCCTCATTTTGACATATATCTCAGAAATCCCAGATGGAAAGGCAGAAATATCTCCTGATGAGTTAGCAATGGTAAAGCTGAAGTCAAGAACTCTGAGATCTCTCTTCTTTATTAAATCTAGACTTATAAATAGAAAGAACACTGAGGCCAACAGCTGGCATGAACAACTTAGTATGAATTAGAAAATGGAAACTACTGTAGAGAGACAAATGGCAACAACACCCCTGCTCTGAACTGGCCACAACCCTGAGTATATCCTTAAAAAAAAAAACAAACAAAAAAAAAAAAAAACTTCCCTTTTCACAGACATGATACCTTGCTCTAGGGATCACAGCTTGTCCAAAGGAAAGTGGGATGAATTTCAGCTCCCTTCATATCTTATCAGCTAGGTACAAAAGTATGGCAGAGCCCTGTGAACAGGGAAATTTATCCTCTTAGCCAGAACTCTTTTTGGATTTGCTAAACCACACCTGCCTAGCTGTTACCTTCTTTTGGTGGTTGTTTCATGTAAATATGTTTCATTTCAGCTCATAACAGAGCAATATCAATTAATATTACTCAATGTACTTTTTCTGTTTTTTGCCTACCTGCTGTGGTAGCCAAATTTTCCCCAGCTTCTCATATTTGATTGGCTTACATTACCACGCATAGGCACACCAGAGTTTTGTTTTCAATAGGGCTGATTAACTTAAAAGATTTTTTTTTGTAGTTGAAATGTTTAAATACATGGAAGTGAATTTTCATTTTTAATAATTCTATCACCATGCTAAGTATTCAAGATAGATGTGAATTGGTATAAAACATTTAGAAAGCGAAGCACAGTGGCACATGACTATAATCCCAGCAGCTTGGGAGGCTGAGGCAGGAGGATCATGAGTTCAAAGCCAGCCTCAGCAAAAGTGAGGTACTAAGCAACTCATCAAGACACTGTCTCTAAATAAAATACAAAATAGGGCTGAAAATGTGGCTCAGTGCCATTGAGTTCAATCCTAGTACCAACAAACAAAACAAACAATCAAAAAAAAGAAACATTTAGAAAGGAATTTAGTCGTAGCTTAGATATAGTCATTCTGGAAATTTATGATGAAGAAATGATGCTAAATACAAAATAAAATTATAAACATCTATTGATAAAGATATTCATTGTAGTGTTAGTTATAAAGACAAATTGGAAACCAGTTATCCTTTACAATCAAACATAAGGCTTTAGGTAAATTGTTGTATATATCATATACAGAGTATTATCATCTTTAAAAATATATGTTTGAAGTGCTTGTAAAAACACATAAAATATCTATACTATTATGTTTTGGTTATTTTCTGTTATACACACACACACACACACACACACATACACACACACACACACACAAAATCACTCCAAAGTTGATGTATAACAATAATAATTTTATTGTGCTCACAGATTCTGTGGTAAGTGTGGATGTCTTGTCTCCATGATGTCATGGGGCATTAGTTGAGAATGCTTCACTGGATGGGGGCTTTAATTCCTTTTGAGGCTTTAATCTCACATGCCTGACTCATAATCATGCAAAGGCTGAGATGGGTGGGAACTGTCTATGGTGGCAGCTTCAAGAGGTTTATGCTTCAGAAGTTTTGAGAATGGTGGCCTCAGGGTAGTTGGCCTGTTTTCACAGTGTCTCAGGGTTTCAAAGGGTCTGGCAAATAATTTTAAAAATGGGATGGAAGCTACCCCATTTCTGCTTCTTTGGTGACATTGCAATGATGGCTTTATTTTTTTTTTATTCGAAGTTGTTGTAGATATAACAGTAGCATGCATTACAATTCATAATACACATATAGAACACCTTTTTACATAACACTGTTTATATACAAAGTATATTCATACTATTCATGTTGAAAGCAACTTTTCAGAGCCCATTCAAGAGGCCAATTTGTATGTCAAGAGGCAGTTGTTGTGGTAGATTTCTGATCATATTTATAGCAATATTTTCTTAAATTCAACAGTTGATTGGCAGTGATCTGATTTTCCACCTGTAGTAAAGGTGTCTGGCCCCTTAGTACATCTGTATATTGACCTTATTCTAAAAGTTACACCTATAGGCCAAGCTTAGAGTCCACATCTCTAGTTTCTCAATGATCTGATAAGTACTTAATTTCTTGTACTAATCTCTTTCTGCATAACGTATCCAGCCAGAATGGTTCCTATTTCATACAGCTGCTCCCTGATTATATTAGTGCTTTAGTCAAGCTATATCATGTAGTCCAGTTATATAGCATGTAGAGAAAAATTTAACATTATTAAAATTTCAACCTTAAAGCATTAAGTAAAGTTAAGGGAAATGGCTATTCTCTATTTTAGATAAAAATTCTCAAATTTGAAAAATTGTACATTTAAAAAATCATCATTAAAGAAATGACTTACAAAAAATGTCATATTGTATTTAACTGAAGTTATTTTTAAAATGATCACTTACTAAATCCTTGTAGAAGACTGTAAATGAAGATTTAATATGAGTTAAATTTTTTAATATACATTTCCCAGAAAATAAAAATTACTATTATGTCTATGCCACAGAGGTTGACTCTATGAGGAAATAAATGTTGAATATAGTACTAAATAAAAATGAGCACTGGACTTTAAAAACTATAAAGATAAATAAAATACAAAGACTTTGCACTTAACCATGTTAATTATAGACAATATAGAACAATTGATTCAAATGTTTGAAAACCCACATTACTTTATTTTTGCCCTACTTTTATAATCAACTCTATTTCTACCTCCTTCATCATTGTTAATGTAATCCTAGTTAGGGGTTGTCAAGGCTTGTCAGTCAACATAATATTGGTTGGTTGTCTGATTTTGTTTAAGCAAGAAAAGAATTTCTCAAAGTATATTCACAGTTCAAAGTACCTGTGAGGTATATTCAGAAGCTTTGAAGGCCAAAATAATATTCAACCACAGTGGAGTTCATAGAATTTTACATAAGAGCAAGAATACAATTTATATGTGCTTTTTGTCTGGATTCTTCTATATTGTATGTGTCAGTCACTTCTTTTTAAAAAAAAATATTTATTTTTTAGTTGTAGTTGGACATAATAGCTTTTTAAATTTATTTTTATGTGGTGCTGAGGATCAAATCCAGGGCCTCGAACATGCTAGGCAATTGCTCTACCGCTGAGCCACACCCCAGTCCCCTAGTCATTTCTTTTTATTGCTGAGTAATATTCCACTGTTTGGATATGCAACAATTTAACAAGTTATCCACCTTTGAATGGATACTTGGGATTTTTCAGCTATCAATTATCTTTTAGAGAGATTTAAAAATGAAGTAAATATTCTTCCTTACCTACATATTTACCATATCTAGTGTTCTTCATTCCTCTGTGTACATTCAGATTACCCTCAGTACTGTTTTCCTTCTCTCTGAAAGATTTGCTACAGCATTTCTTAAAGCACTTTATTTTTGGTGCAGGATTCTTTCAGCTTTTGTTTCTCTGAAAAAGCATTTGTTTCACCTTCATTTTTGAAAGATATTTATGTTGTGTACAAAATTCTAGGTGGACAATTTTTCTTTCAGGAGTTTAAAAATGTTCTTCCAGTATCTTCTAGTTTGTGTTAAAGTGGAGAAGTCCAGTTTATTCCTATATTTGTTCCTCAATATGTTAATGTCTTTCCCCTATCCAGATGTCTTTAAGAATTTCAATTATGATGTACTTTGTATAATTTTCTTTATATTTCTTGTACTTGAAATTCATTAAGCTTCTTGGATCTTTGGATTTACTGTTCATCAAATTAGGAACGTTTTTGGCTTATTCAAATGTTATTTCTGATTTCTGCACCCTCCTTCTGGGAGTCCTATTTAATCTGAGTTAGGCAACATGGAGTTGGCCAGCAGGTCACTAATTCTGTTAACAATTTTTGATCTTTTCATTCTTTTGTTTCATTTTGGATAGTGCATCTTAGTGTATAGTAATGTTTTCTTTTGCAGTGTCAATTCTACTATTAAGCCCATCCAGTGTATTTTCATCTTAGACATTATGTTTTTGATGTCAGTTTAAGTTAGGTCTTTTTGATATTTCCATTTACTTCTTAACATTCTTACTGGGTGCGGTGGCGCACGCCTGTAATCCCAGCGCTTGGGAGGCTGAGGCAGGAGGATCACGAGTTCAAAGCCAGCCTCAGCAATGGCGAGGCACTTAGCAACTCAGTGAGATCCTGTCTCTAATAAAATACAAAAAAGGGCTGGGGATGTGGCCCAGTGGTTGAGTACCCCTGAGTTAAATCCCCGGTACCAAAAAAAAAAAAAAAAAAAAAAAAAAAAAAAATCTTCTTAACATTCTTGTGCTTTCCTCTACCTTCTTGAGCACATGGAGTGTATTTTAAATAACAATTTAATGTCCTTGTCGATTAATTATATCTTAAGTGCCACTGCTGGGTCAGTTTCTATTGATTAATACGTTTTCCTCATCATAGGTTATAATCTTCTGCTTCATTGAATGCTAGACATTGGGAATTTTATGTTATAAAGTGTCTTTTTTTCCTTTTTCTCTGTTGCTTAAATATACTTGAACTTTCCTCAAGGGCCCAATAACATTTCTTAGAACTGTTTTTTTTTTTTTTTTTTCCTCTTTTGCTTTTCATTTTAAGTAATTGCAGATACACACTAAGTTGCAAAAAAAAAAAAACGTACAGCATAGGAGAATAGCATGTGTATAAGTGAAATGAATGATCAATGAATGATAAAGGGACAGGAAGGAAGAATTAAAAATACTTTAAATAAGAATAAGGTACTTGCCCTATCTATAAAACAGTATCTGTTATTTAAGAGAGAACTTGGATTAGTTGTAAGAGTATACTGAAAACTCTACAACAACCACTGGGGGGAAAAAAGTAAAAACAAATAATTGATATGAGAAGAAGAAAAGAAGAAATCCTATAAAATGCTCAAAACTCATATCACCCCTCTCCCAACTCCAAACAACCCAGATGCCTGTGGGAGAAAGATGCCTCCCACTAGGGGGTGAGATAGAGAATTAAGATCAGGCTTTAGATGTGAAATGTACTATGCCACCACGCAGCACTGGAGAAATGCAGAGATGGGTAAAGCCTCCAACCCCTACATGCAGGCCAATACTTGCAGACTGAGCAAACAAAATTGTATTAGGCCAGGTGACTGCTTTCACCACTCCTCCTCTAATCTCTATGGCAGAGTGGGGAGCAAGACTTTACCAACTGGGGTGCAAGGCACAAAAGCTAACAGGGATTTATCTTGGACTACAGTGCCAGGACCACTGTTGTAATATCCAACACCTGGTAGAAACTAAAGGCCACGTACAGGCCAGAGCTCACAGAGAGAACCTCTATACCAACCCAGGAATCAGGAGAAGATCTGTACATTGGTTGGATAGACTCAAGTTTTGATCTGCATCATTTGTAGACTTGGAGTGGGCTTGGGGCACACCTTTCCTTCTTCTGAGACTGTGCAGGTTCCTGTACCTATGCGACTCAGGTGTGACCATGCTTAGCATCAGCTTTGGTGGCCAAGGGACTGCCTTCACCAACACTATCCCAACTTTGGGCAGCATATCATAGTAAACCCATTTTTGGGGGGTAAGACAGGTTACTAAGCACAAGACTTGCCCTGGGAATTAGTGCTGAGCTAGTGAAACCTCATGCTAGGTATATCCTAACAGCCCCTATCTCTAGGCTTGTATGAAGATGAAGTCTCTGGAACTGTTCAGTGACAGAGAAAGATGTACAGCCCCAGTCTATTAGCAGTAATTTTGATTGGCTGCAGTGGTTTAGGGCCACAATACACCTCAGCAATAAGCAGCTCATAGCAATGTGGGTCTTGGTCTTACTGCAGTGTTGTGCTGGTTTTGGTAAACTGTGGGCTCAGGTTATAACACAACTTGGTGACACTGGTGGTAAAAAAGTATGCTATAGGAGACTGTGGTTGGTCCATCCATGGTGACTCTACCCACAGTCAGGCAGAAGTCTGTAGTATATGACCACAGAAGTAACTGTCAACAAGACATCTGGGCCTATCCTGGACCCAGCAAGAAACTTACGGGGATAAACTACTCTTTCTAGGTATACTACTAATTGTCTCTAAACAACAAACCAATAGTGTATTTGGGACAAACCTGGGCTTGGATTGCCCTCTAGTATTGAAATAATGACAACACACCACCAGCAGGCTCCTGGCAAATCTGGACCTGGATACTAGCCTGTGCTGAAATCATAGAAATTATTACAATCTTGGAGAAAATAAGTAGAATGGTTTGAATTCTTGGTAAGAAAGATACAAACAAAGCAGGTTAGGAAGACTGGAATAAATACCTGATGCTTTAATACCCACACCAACAAGCATCAAAATGATTTTCAAATGAGGTGCAAGAGACAGACCAGATAGTGTGATAGTCAGCTTTTCATCATTGTGACAAAATACTTGACAAAAACAACTTAAAGGAGGAAATATTTAATTTGGCTCAAGGTTTCAGAGGTTTTGGTCCAAAGTCTTCTGGCTCCATTATTTTTGGATTGAGTCATGGCAAAATATCATGGCAACAAGAACATGTGGCAGAGAAGGCTATTTACCTCATGGAAGCCAGAGAACAAGGAACAAGGGACAAGGACAAGCCAGGGACAAGGTATAGTCCCAAAGGGAATATCCCCAAAGACCCACTCCCTTCAACTAGGTCCCACTTCCTATAGTTTCCACTAACTCTGAATAATCCAAAGTATAAATCCATTGATGATTAATCTATGATGATGTCAGTAGATGAGGTTAAAGCCCTCACATGCAAATCAATTCCTAAAAGTCTCACCTTTGAACATTACTGTATGGATACCAAGCCTTCAACATATGAACTTTTAGGGGGGGGAAAATTCCAGATACAAACCATAACAGTGATAAGTATGGAAGAACACAGAGAATTAAAAATTGTTTTAAGGAAACTCAACAAGCTTAAAAAAATTGGAAACATTTCAATATTCTAACAGAGAAATTTAATAAAGTGATGAGAGCAATTTTAAAAATCAAATTCTTTTTAAATATATATACGTATGTATATATTTAGTTGTAGATGAACAAATACCCTTATTTTGTTTATTTATTTTTATGTGGTGCTGAGGATTGAACCCAGTGCCTCACATGTGTGAGACAAGCACCCAACCGCTGATCCACAACCACAGCCCCTCAAGCTGAAAAATATACTCAGTAAAAATAAAAACACTTTAGAAGGCATAATTAAGAGGATAGATCAAACAGAAGAGTTAGTAAACTCAAAGCTAAGTTATTTGAAAATATACAGCTTGAGGAAGAAAGTAAAAAAAAGAATGAAGAGGAATGAAGAAAGCTTGTGTGAACTTTAGGATGGTATTAACAGGGGATTTATTTGGGTTATTGGGGTTCATTGACTTTAAAATGCCACAGGGGTATGTTGTTGTTATTTATTTTCTTTTTCTTTTTTTTTTTTTTTTTTCTAATTTGGTACCAGGGATTGAACTCAGGGGCACTCAACCACTGAGCCAAATCCAAGCCCCTTTAAAAAATATTTTATTTAGAGACAGGGTCTCACCAAGTTGCTTAGTGCCTTGCTGTTGCTGAGACTGGCTTTGAACTCACGATCTTCCTGCCTCAGCCTCCCGAGCTGCTGGGATTACAGTTGTGTTGTTATTTCTTTGAGTAAGAAATTTCTTATTTCTATTCAAATAAATAACAACAGAAAATTTCCCAAACCTAGAGAAGGATGCACATATCCAGGTATAAGAAGGTCAAAGCTCACCAGTCAAATTTAACTCAAGTCTACCCCAAAATATCTTCTGATAAAGCATTCAAAAATGAAAGATAAAGGACTCTGAAGGCTGTAAAAGTAAAGAAATATTTAACATATACAGCTATCCCAATTGGCCTGATAGCAGACTTGCGAGCAGAAACCTTACAATCCAGGAGAGAGTGACAGGAGATTTTCACAGTACTTAAGGGGAAAATCATCATCATCATCATCAACAACACCTGTTAACTGAGAATGCTATACCCAGAAAGGCTATCCTGTAGAAATGAAGGATAAGCAAAGACATTCTAAGATAAACTGAGAGTATATATATTCAATAGACCTGTTTTACAAGAAATTCTAAAGGAAGTTCTTAAAACTCAAAGAAAGAGACATTAATGAGTAAGAAGAAAACTCGGGAAAGTAAAATCTCATTGGTTAAGAGTAATTACATGGACAAATTCAGAATACTTTAATATTGTAAGCATGATGCATAAGCCATTCAGATCTTTCATATGAAGACTAAAAAACAAAGCAATTAACAATAATAATAGCAATGAATATGCTAAGAGATAGACACAAGAAAAACATTAGAACAGACCATCAAAAATTCAAAACGTTCCAAATTCACCTCACTGATTGTTTCTTTTGCTGAGAAGCAGCTTTTGGAACACTACTCAGCACTAAAAGATTAATAAAATCATGGCATTTGTAGGTAAATGGATGGAGTTGGAGAAAATAATGCTAAGTGAAGTTAGCCAATCCCAAAAAACCAAAGGTCGAATGATCTCTTTGATATGAAGATACTAACTTATAAAGGCAAGGGAGTGGGGATGAGAGGAATGAAAAAACTTTAAATAGAACAAAGAGGGAGGAGAGGGAGGGGGCAAGGAGATAGGAATAATAGCAGACTGAGTTATCCATGATTACCCTTAAATACATGTATGAAGACACAATTGTTGTAAAAATAGTTGATGTAAAACCAGCAACTTGAAAAATTGTGCTCTTTATATGTAATATGAAATGAAATGTACTCTGCAAACATGTATAACAAATTAGAATAAAAATAAATAAATCTAAACAAAAATTCAAAACGTGGAGGAAGGAAGAGAATGCATCTGTAGAGTTTCCTTAGCATATTTTTCTTTCGTCCTCCTGTGTGCTTATCTTTATCATTGTGTTAAGTTGCTATAATTTAAAAGTAGCTTGTTATAATCAAAAGATTTTTGTAAACCTCATGGCAACCATGAATTTAAAAATATAATAAATACACTAGAAATAATAAGTGAGGAATCAAAGCACAATACTAGAGTAAATTAATTATGAAAAAAGAGACAGAGAAAGGAATTACAACAAAATAAGAAACAAGTTATGTAATGGCTATAGTAACATCTTACCTATAAATAGTTACCATGATGTAAATAGATTAAATTCTCCAATTAAAAGTCAAAAGAACTGAATAAAAAACAACAAAATAAATAAGATCCAACTGTATATTGCTTACAATAAACTCACCTCATCTTTAAGGACATACATACACTGAAAGTAAAGGACGGAGTTAGATATCCCATACTTAATTCAAGGAAAAGAAGCAGCCATAATAATATAAAAATAGTCTTTAAATGCGAAGCAGTAAAAGAGACAAAATAGGTCATTACATAAGAATAAAGCAATCAATTCAGAAAGAGGAAAGAACAATCCTAAATGTATATGTACCCAATACTGGAACATCCCAATATATAAAGCAAATATCAATAGACCTCCCCTTCTGTAGGCTCTCCATTCATGCTGTTTCCTTTGCTCTGTAAAAATTTTTAAATCCAATGTCATTCTACCTATTGATTCTTGGTTTTATTTCTTGAGCTCTAAGATTCTTATTAAGGAAGCTGGTGCCTGCACCAATGTGTTAATAGTGTTGACCTTATGTTTTCTTTTAACACTTGAAGTTTTTCTGGTCTAATTTCCTAGGTCATTGATTCACTTGGAGTTGACTTTTGTGCAGGGTGAAAGATAAGGATCTAGTTTCTCTCTTCTCCATGTGGATATCCCAGTTTACCTAGCACCATTTGTTAAAAAAGGGTATTGTTTCTTCAATGTATGTATTTGGCACTTTCATCAGAGATCAGAAGACTGTATCTATAAATTTATCTCTGTGTCTTCTATTCAGTTGGTCTTTGTGTCCATTTTTACGCCAAATACCATGCTGTTTTTGTTACTGTATCTTTAGAGTATAATTTGAGATAGTGATATGTCCAGCATTGCTTTTATTATTCAGTATTACTTTGGCTATTCTGGATCTTTTATTCTTCCAAATGCATTATAGGACTGTTTTTTCTAGTTCTATGAAGAATAGCATTGGTATTTTGATTGGGATTGCATTAAATCAGTAGACCACTTTTTGTAATATGGCCATTTCAACAATATTAATTCTGCCTATCCAAGATCTCCATGGGAGATCTTTCCATCTTCTAAGGTTTTCTTCAATTACTTTCTTTGGTGTTCTATAACATTTATTGTAGAGGTTTTTCATTTCAGTGGTTAGGTAACTCCAACATATTTCATTTTCTCAAGTCTATTGTGAATGAAATTATTTTCTCAATTTATCTTTCAGCAGATTCATTATTAGAGTATAAGAAAGCAAACTGATTTTTGTATGTTGACCTCATATCCTGCCACTTTGCTGAATATGTTTATGATTCTATAAGTCTTCTGGTGGAATTTTTTTGGCCTTCTAAATATAGGATCATGTCAACAGAAAACAGACATAATTTGACTTTTTCTTTTCCTATTTGTATTCCTTTAATTTCCTTTTCTTTCCTGATTGCTCTGGCTAGAGTTTTAAGAACTGTGTTAAATAGGAGTGGTGATAAAATGCTTTCAGTTTTTCTCTATTAAGTATAATTTTGACTTTAAGTTTTCATATTTAGCCTATAGGATGTTGAGGTAAGTTCCATCTACCCCTAGTTCATCCAGTGCTTTTCATGTGAATATGTGCTGAATTTTGTAAGATGCTTTTAACGCATTGAGATGATCATGTGATTTTTGTCCTTAATTATATTTATGTGATGAATTACATTTATTGATTTACCTATGTGAACCAACCTTGGATCACTGGGATGAAACCAACTTGATTGTGGTGTACAATCTTAGTATAGTTTTGAATGCAGATTGCTAATATTTTATTAGGGTATTTTGTGTCTATGCTCATTAGGGATATTTATTTTCTTTGTTTGATGTGCCTTTTTGTTTTTTGGGGGACCAGGAACTGAACCCAAAGTCACTTAGCCACTGAGATACATCCCCAGTCCTTTTTATTTTTTATTTTGGTACAGAGTCTCATTAAGTTATTTACAGCCTCACTAAGTTGCTGAGGTTGGCTTTGAACTTATGATCCTCCTGCTTCACCCTCCTGAGCTACATGCCTGTAAAGGAATGTGCCACCTTGCCAAGTGCTTCATGTATCTTCACAGAATTAATTTGGGTGTGTTCCCTCACTTCCTATTTCATGGAATAACTTGAGGAATATTGGTAATAATTCTTCCTTAAAAGTCCAATAGAACTCAGCTAAGAATCCATCTGGTCCTGGGCTTTAATTTGTTGGGAGGCTTTTATGACTCCTTTAATCTCATTGATTAATATGGGTCTGTTTAGGTTTTCTATTTTTTTTTTTTTTTGGAAGTTGTATGTGTGTAGAAACTTGTCAATATCATCTAGATTTTCCAAATATTTTGGAATATAAATTTTCAAAATAGCCCCTGGTGAACCTGTGGATTTCAGAAATTTTCAAGGTTATTTTTCCTTTTTCATCTTCAATTTTGTTGATTTGGGTATTCTTTTTCTTTCTTTTGGTTAGTTTGGCCAAGGATCTATTATTCTTCTCAAAGAATCAGATATTTATTACACTGTCCCTTTATGTTGGTTTTATAATCTCAATTTCTTTAATTGTGGCTCTGATCCTAATTATTTCCTTCTTCTACTGGTTTTGGAATTACTTTGTTCATGATTTTCTGGGGTCTTGAGATTTAACATAGAATGTTTCTTGGGTGGCCGCTACTACTGCTTCTTCTTCTTCTTCTTCTTCTTCTTAATGTAGGCATTTCATAGTATCCAGAGATTTTGGTACATTGTATCACTATTTTTGATTCTAGAAATTAAAAATATTCTCCTCGTTTTCTTTATGATCTTCATTCAAGTGTACTGATCAATCTCTGTGTGTTTATGTGGTTTTTACAATTTTTCGTGTTGTTGATTTCTAATTATATTCTGTTATGACCTGATAAGATGCAAGAGATTATATTGATTTTTTTTGTAATAGTTGTTATGGTTTAGATGTGAGGTGTGCCCCAAAAGCTCATGTGTTGAGAGACAATGCAGTAGGGCTTAGAGGTTAAATTATTAGCTTATGAGCACCTTAATCTAATCAGTGCATTAATTCACTGATAGGGATTAACTGGATGGTAACTATAGGCAGGAAGGGTGTGGCTGGAGGAGATGGGTCACTGTGGACATGCCTTTGGGGTATATATTTTGCACATGGTGGGGGGGGTCTCTCTCCCTCTCTCCCTGCTTCCTGGTGCCATGATCTGAGCCACATTCCTACATTCCTACCCCACACTCTTCTGTTATGATGATCTGTTTCACCTCAGGCCCCAAAGAATGGAGTTGGTCAGGTACAGACTAAGACCTCTGAAGCCCTGAGCACCCAAATAACATTTTCTTCCTCTGTCTTTCATCAAGTCTTTTGGTCACAGCAATGAAAAAGCAGACTAAAACAGTAAGACCTCCTTGAGATCTAAAAAAAAATTATCTATTTTTGACAAATTTCCATGAACTGCTGAGAAGAAAGTAAATCTGTTCATTCAATTTATAATATTAAGGTCAGAAGTGTCTATACTGATTTGATGTCTGGATAACTTATCTATTGTTCAGTGAGATATTTTGAAATCATCTAGTATTATTGTATTGTGTTCTGAGACTTAATGTCAATAAGTGATGGTTATATGTAATTAGGTGCACCAATATTAGGGGTATAAATATTTGCTATCATTAGATCTTCTTGTTGGACTACTTACTTTCCAGTAAGTAGTGACTTTCCTGATTAATTTTTGCTTGGAATCTGCTTTGTTAGGTATGAGACTAGCTACTCTTGCTTGTTTGCAGATTCCATTCACATGGAACATTTTTTCCCCATGCTTTTCTTTTCAGCCTGTGGATGTTTTTGCCTATGAGTTTCTTTCAAACAGCATATAATTGTGTCTTATTTGTTAACCCACTCTGACAATCTATGTCTTTTAATTAGAGATTTGAGACCATTTATATTCAGAGTTATTATGGAGAGATGTTTATTATTTCTTGGCATTTTGATTTTTCATATATTTAATGTGCTTTTAATTTTCATTTATTTAACTGTTCTGCTAGTGAGCTTCATCCATTAAGGACATGTGAGGTTTGTTTTTAAGTTCTTCTGTGTGTAGTATTAATTATTTTACAAAGTGCTGGCTTAGTGATCATGAATTCTTTCAGTTTTTATTACAAAGAGGTTCTGATTCTCCTTTGATTTTGAATGATGGCTTTGCTGAGTGTAGTAATCTTAGTTGACAATTTTTTTTTTCAGAGCTTGAATTGTTTCCTTTTTAGCCAACCTGGAATTTGGAGTCTGATTTGAAAAGTCAGAGGTAAGCATTATTGGTTTATGTCTAAATGTTGCCTGACATTATTTTATTGTGGATTTTAATATTCTATCTTTGTTTTCTATGTTAGGCATTTTGATTATGATGTGACTTTGAAACATTATTTTTCTTTAATCTTGTTTGTTAATATACCCTATCTTGGAGGCTGCAGGAGCCCTAATTAAGGAGATAGCTAAGATTGCGGTTAGCTGTGAGCCATAAGCATTACCACCTTCCATGGTCTCGTGAGACTTAGCCCGGGACATTGTGGATTGGGTTGATGCCATTTGCATGGTCTTGTGAGACTTGGCCTGGAAGATCGCGGAGGGGGTGAACGCCATTTTGTGTGTTGTGGTGGTAGGTTGGCTGAGTGTGGATAGCGTGTGGGAGTTGTTGTTGGAGCCAGAGAGAAAAGAGCATAATAAAGAGCCTGTTTGTTTCCAGTCCACCTCTGAACTTATTCCCGTGGCGCTGTTGCTCCAAGCGGCAATCACTTCAAGCAGCAACAGGTGGTGGCCCGTACGAGGAGTTCGGCCGGCAGGTAAGAACTGAAAATGGGAGCGAAAATAACAAAAGGTCGGATAATAAAAGCCACGGATGAGTTTTTTTCGATATCGTGGACTCAGTGGATAGTGAGGAAAGTGATCAAGAAAGCATAGCCTCTGAGTCAGTTAATAACAGTGAGAAGAGTAGTGGTGTAAATTCAAAAGTAAGAGCTGCAAAAGCCATCAGAAACTTATTGAAATTAGCTGAAGAATATGTACTATCCTTAGAAGCTGAAATTCAGGATACCAGTAAAAGTGATAGTAGTGAAGAGGAATCAAAAGATGATTCTGGGAGCACAGTATCCAGTAAAAAGAACAAAAGAAATTAAAAAGGAAAAAGGACATCAAGTAGAGGAATCACTTGTGTCCCCTACTCCCCCATGGGTGGAATCCATTACAGAAAATATGAAGGGTAGTACTAGGCATTTGCAAACCCTAGAAACAGAAATAAAAAGTCTTTCTGAGCACTTCTGCACTCTCAAGGGTAACTCACAGATACATTGGGAGCTGCCAGTATTTGAAAATGAAAATGGACAGAAGGTCCACCAGTCAATAGATTTCAAAACAATAAAAAATCTCAAAGAGGCAGTAATGACGTATGGGCCCCAAGCTCCTTTCACACTGAGTATGCTGGAATCCCTTAACATCTTTAACTTAACCCCCTCAGACTGGAAAAGTCTATGTAAAGCAACATTAAGTGGGGGGCAATAGTTGGTTTGGCGATCGCAATTTCAAGAACTTTGTATAGCTTTGTATAGAAACACCTAAAAGAAACGCAGCTTCAGGGTTTGGAGACCATAATATAGAAATGCTCACAGGAGAGGGGCAGTTCGCAGACTCACAGGCTCAAAAATATTATGTCCCAGGTGTATATGCTCAAATATATGCAGCTGCCTTACAGGCATGGAAAACTTTACAAGGACTTGGCGATCTACAAGGTAGCTTGTCAAAAGTGATTCAAGGACCTAATGAGCCGTATGCTGACTTTGCTGATCGACTTTTGAGAACTGCAGGTAGATTGTTTGGAGACGTCGATCAAGCTATGCCATTAGTTGTTCAATTAGCATACGAAAATGCTAATAAATATTGCCAGAAAGCCATCAGGCCATGGAGAAATAAAAAGGATCTTTCCATATATATACAACTATGTAAAGATATAAATGACGCCTTTGTCACAGGAAATGAGATTGCAGCTGCAATGAGAGGTGCTTCCCCTCAAAATTTCACAAGGGCTCAACCTAGACATTATAATCAATCAGGATATTACAGGCAAAATAATCATAATCAGTCAGTCTATTCTGGGCAAAATCCCCAAAGAGAAATAAGACCAAGCTCATACCGTGCCCCAGGCTGCTACCCCAGGTGTAAAAAGGAAAATCATTGGGCCAATAAATGCCATTCAAAATTTGACATCAACCTCAGGTGTAATAAACTCAGACTACAAAGGGGAAATAAAAATAATGCTTAGCTCACCTCAAAGTATAAGTTCTGTTAATCAAGGAGATAGAATTGCTTAGCTGCTTCTCCTTCCAAATTTACATAATTCATTTAAAATGAGTATGCCTCAAAAAAGGAACAATAGAGGATTTTGTTCCACTGATTCGAGACCCATGGCTTGCTGGGTTCAAGACTTTACAAGGAGGCCTATGTGCAAAATAAAAATCCAAGGAATAGAAATGGAGGGACCTATAGATACTGCAGCTTATTCTTCCATTATTAATTTACGTCAATGGCCCAAGCACTGGCCTCTGCACAAAGCTTTAACCAGTTTAAGAGGCTTGGGATATAATAACCTCCCAGAAAAAAGTGCGGTAATTTTAAAATGGGAGGATGATGAAGGGCATAAAGGAACATTTCAGCCTTATGTTTTACCTAACCTACCGGTGACTTTATGGGGAAGAGATATTTTACAACAAATGGGAGTACACCTTGCAACCAAGCCTGCAGGTGTTAAATGTGAAAATCTACAGGGTAATCTTAACCCTAAAAGAAATCATTATCAAAAAGTACAGGGTAACTTAACCCTAAAAGAAATCATTATCATAAAGGAAAAAGACATTTTTCTTCGGGTCCACTGAGAAAATAATTTTGAAAATACCATGGCTTTCAGATAAGCCAGTGTGGGTCCCTCAGTGGCCCCTATCTAAAGAGAAATTACAAGCAGCCCACTTACTTGTTCAGGAACAATTAGAAGCAGGACATATAGAACTTTCCACCTCTCCCTGGAATTTCCCCATATTTGTGATCAAGAAAAAAATCAGGAAAATGGCGACTGTTACATGATCTTAGACAAATTAATAAAATCATGCAAATCATGGGCCCTACTCAACCTGGACTTCCTAATCCTGTAGCTATTCCAAAAAATTTCCATCTTATTACTCTTGATATAAAGGATTGTTTCTTTTCCATTCCCCTACATCCTCTGGATGCCCCCAGGTTTGCTTTTTCAGTTCCTTCTATTAACAATAACGGCCCTGATCAGAGATATCAATGGAAGGTTTTGCTGCAGGGAATGGCTAATAGCCCCACCATATGCCAAATATATGTGGATAAAGCCATCCAACCCATTAAAAATAAATATCCAAACCTCATGTGTCTACATTACATGGATGATGTTTTACTAGCCCACCCTAATCAAAAAATCTTATTTAATAAATTCAGTGACGTGGTAGAAAATTTAAAAAAATATGGATTATATATAGCAGAAGAAAAAGTTCAAACCAGATCTCCCATATTATATTTAGGATTTAAAATTATGGATACCTTTGTTAGACCCCCCAAAATTTTAATAAAGAACATTTGACCACCCTCAATGATTTCCAAAAACTACTGGGAGACATTAATTGGCTTCGCCCTACACTAAACCTTACTACTGGCCAACTAAAACTTTTATTTGATATCCTTTGAGGGGACCCTGATCCATCCTCACTGCGAACATTGACTCCAGATGCTAGGAAAGCTTTAAAGTTAGTAGAAAAAGCCATCGAAGGAGCTCATTGTGGCAGATTTGATTTAACTCAACCGCTGATATTGGTTATTATTTCTTCACAATATACACCCACAGGAGTATTTTGGCAACAAGGGCCTTTATTATGGATACATTTGCCTGTTTCTCCTAAAAGTATAATTGAGTGTTATACCTCCATGGTGGCTAAACTTATTCTTCAAGTACTTAAGACTTCTACTAAAATATTTGGCATTCACCCTGCTACTATTATTACTCCTTATTCATCGTCACAGATTGAATATTTATGCTCCAATGATAATGATTGGGCTATAGCTAGATGCTCTACTTCTGCAAATTTTGATAATCATCTTCCTAAGTCTCCTACATTATCTTTTTGTATTAATCATCCTATTATGTTTCCACAGGTAATAAAAAATCAACCTATTCCTAAGGCATTTAATGTATTTACAGATGGGTCCTCCAATGGTACTGCTGTAGTAGTCACTAAAAAAGAAAATATGACTTACATAACTGCACACAAATCAGCTCAACTAGTGGAATTGGAAACTGTGGTAAGAGCTCTGGAAAATTTTAGAGACCAGCCCGTAAACATTTTTTCAGATAGCCACTATATTGTACATGCAGTCCCAAAATTAGAGCTAGCAGGACCAATAGCACCTCATACTCCAGCCTTTAAATTGTTTTATCATATACAAAAACTTTTGTGGGCTAGAAAAGAACCTCTATTCGTACGCCATATCAGAGCACATACTAACTTGCCTGGTCCCCTCCATGAAGGTAATCAAAAGGCTGATGACCTTACAAAAACAATAGTTATACTTTCAGCGCTCCAACAAGCTTCTTTATTTCACTTCCAGTTTCACGTCAACAGCATCACCTTGCAGCGTAGGTTTAAAATCACAAAGGAGCAAGCCAGAACAATTGTAAAAGATTGTAAATCTTGTATGACACATTTGCCCAATCCTCATTATGGTGTTAACCCTAGAGGATTAATGCCCAATCATTTGTGGCAGATGGATGTTACTCATGAGCCAAGTTTTGGAAAATTGCGATTTATTCATGTGACCATAGATACATGCTCAGGCATGATTTTTGCTTCCCTACATTCTGGAGAAAAAGTTAAAGATGTTACATCTCATTGTTTGCAAGCTTTTGCTGCATTGGGCATCCCCAAAATGCTTAAAACAGATAATGGCCCTGCATATACATCCTCATCTTTCGAACAGTTTTGAGCAAAATTCAATATATCCCATAAAACAGGCATTCCATACAATCCTCAGGGTCAGGGCATTATTGAAAGAGCAAACAACACACTAAAAGTTACGTTATTAAAACAAAAAGAAGGTAATTGTAAAAATCCTAGGGACAGATTGGCAGTTGCCCTGTTTACCTTAAATTTTTTAACTTTAGACTCTAATGGTTATTTTGCTGGAGACAGACATTGGAATCCACACCAACAACATAAACCTTTGGTTTACTGGAAAGATGTTCTTTCAGGTACATAGAAGGGTCCAGATCCAGTATTAATTTGGGGGAGAGGATCTGTTTGTGTTTTTCCAAAACACGAATTTTCTCCAATATGGATACCATCTAGATTAATAAAACAGGTACCAAATAAAAAGGATAATAATGAAGTTGTTGAACAATCAAGATTAATAAAAAAGACACAAAATCAATAGGACCAAGATGAAGACATGGAATGATTCCCTTATAAGAGTCCTTCAAAATATTTCACAACTTAAGTGTCATTCCTCCCGGCCGGGACGAGGAGATCTCTCTTTAGTGTGCACACAATTATATTTTTTCTCTCTCTCTCTTTTTTTTTTTTACATATGTCTTTATGTCTGTTCATTTGTCTAAATTTCATGTAATTGTGATGTCACAAATATATGTTTGTAAGTTTGTGTGTCTGTCCAGTGTGACCTCACAGATAACTATGCGCTTATAAAATATATATATATATATATCTGTAGATCCAAATAACTTTAATTCATTTAAGTTTAACAGTATTCAATTTAGGTAAATAATCTAATAAGTGAAGGTACCTTCAATTTTGATTTATAGGTGTCCCAAAGATTTCTTTTTAGCGAAAAATATGACCAGTGCTGTGTAGCCTGATGTTTTGGTGTTTTGACATACAGATGTTTATTTATAATTAACTTTATTTGTTTTTATAACTGATTACTTTGAGTTATTTCAACAGATAATCTCATACAAGGTTACAGAGACTCAAGGGTTCCAGCTAACAAATTATTTTTCCAAAGTGACTTTAACTTTTCTTTACTCTATCTTTAATGCAGTAAATACCCTCAGTCTTTCTTTGTTTTGTTCTAAATATGATATTTTGCCAACTTATGCCTGCGAGAGCTCAAGCAGCAATGTGTGTGAACAAAAATCAACTTTAATTTTCTAATTTAATAGTTCTGTTTTTTAGCTTGACAACTCACCTCTTGACTCAGTGCAAAAATAACACTGCCTTTCCTTCAATCATAAAAGCTTAAGTTTCTTGGTAGCGGGCCCTGAAGGTTTGCTGACGGTATTGTCTAGACATGAAAAACACGGCTACTACTACAACTACAGAGATCCAGTCGCTCCAAACATCCCTGCTGCTCAGACATCGGACAACGTCACCAACAGTGTGGCCTCTCCTCTACATCCA
>CM046668.1:65155703-65219883 GCA_025594165.1 Tamias sibiricus
TCCCAATTCAATAATACTATGTTATTTCAATATACCTTTCTCACCAATAGATAGGTAAGGCTTTTCAGGCCTAAAAAAAATAATACTAATTAATGAATCTAATAGACATCTATAAAATATTTCATCCATCAACAACAAAATTCACTTTCCTCTCAGCCACATATGGAACCTTCTCCAAAACAGACTATATTTTAGGTCACAAAGCAAGTTTTAGGAATTATTAAAAAAACAAAAAACAAGATAATTCCTTATACCTTATAGATCATGATGGATTGAAATTAGAATCAATAACAATATAAGAATGAGAAACCATTTTAATATATGGAGATTTAACAAGGAATATGTCATAGAAGAAATCAGAGGAGAAATTAAAAATTCTTGGAAACTAATGAGACCAGAGATGCCACATTTCAAAATCTTTGGGACAGTATGTAGGCAACTTTAAGAGAAAAGTTTACAATGCTGAGTGCCCATATTAAAAAAAAAAAAAGCCCAAATTCCAAATAAATAATCTAATGTTACATCCCTAGATCCTAGAAAAGCAAGAAAAAATAGTAATTCTGAAGAAAAGTAGAAGACACAAATAGAGATCAGAGGCAAAATTAATAAAATTGAGAAAAAGTAAAAATGCAATAAAGAGTTGGTTATTTGAGAAGATAAACATGATTAATAGAACTTTAACAAAAATAAAGAAAAGTAAGACTCAATAAAATTAAACATGAAAAAGGAGAAATTACCATGTAAATTTGTGAAATGCAGAGGATCATTAGGAACTATTTAAAAAACTTACATTCTAACAAATCAGAAAATACAGATGATATTGACAAATTTTTAGACACATATAGTTTAACAAAATTGAACCAAGAGGATGTAGAAATACTGAACAGACCAATATCAATCAATGAAATTAAATCAGTAGTAAAAGCCTCCCAACAAAGAAAAGCCCAGGACCAAATGCATTCTTAGCTGAGTTCTACCAGACTTTTAAAGAAGAGCTAATATTAACACTCCTCAAATTATTCAATGAAATAAGAAGTGAGGGAAGACTCCCAAATTAATTCTAGTATCACCATGATATCAAAGCCAGGTAAAGATTCACCAAGAAAATAAAACTACAGACCAATATCCCTAATGAACATAGATGCAAAAATCCTTAATAAAATATTAGCAATCTGTGTTCAAAAACACATTAATAAGATTATCCCAGGATGTAAGGTTGGTTAAACAAGTGCAAATCAATCAATGTAATTCACCACATAAATAGAATTAAGGATATAAATAATGTGATTATTTTAATTGATGCCATAAAAGCATTCAACAAAATCCTGTTTCCATTCATGGTAATAAGATTGAAAACACTAGGGATAGTAGGACCTTACCTCAACATCATAAAGGCTATATGCAGTAAACCTAAAGCCAACATCATATTGAACAGAGAAAAGCTGAAATAATTTCCTGTACGATTGGAAACAAGTCAAGGATGTCCACTCTCACCAGTCCTGTTCAAAATAGGTCTTAAACTCTAGCCAGAGCAATCAGGAAAAAGAAGGAAATTAAAATGATACAGATAGGAGAAGAAGTCAAATTATCTCTGTTAGCAGATGAAAAACGCGTGCACACACACACACACACACACACACACGGGGGCGGGGGGAGAACCATCTAGCAGAAACTACTAGAATTGATCAATAAATCTATGAAAGTGTCAGGATACAATGATCAACATACAAAAGCCAATAACTTTCCTATATTCCTAAATAATGAATCTGCCGTAAAAGAAATCAGGAAAATGATTATATTCACAGTATCCTCAAAAAATGAAATACCTGTGAATAAATCTAACCAACAAAGTGAAAAACCCCTACAATAAAAATTATAGAACACTGAAGAAAAAAGTTAAGGAAAACCTTAGAAGATGGAAAGATCTCCCATGAAGATCTTGGATAGGCAGAATTAAAATTGTCAAAATGGCCATATTACCAAATATGATCTACAGATTTAAAACATCCCCATCAAAATACCAATGTTACAATTCACATAACTAGAACAAACATTTCTAAAATTCATTTGGAAGAATAAAAGACCCAGAATAGCCAAAGCCATCCTGAACAATTACAGCAACATGGGACACATCACAATCTCAAATTATACTGTAGAGATATAATAACAAAAACTGCATGGTATTGGCATAAAAACAGACACAAAGACCAAATAAAAAGAATAATTGACACAGAGACAAATCCACATTGATAGCCATATGACCCTTGGCAAATGTTCCAAAATCATACATTGGAAAAAGGGTGCCCTTTTTAAAAAAAAATATTTTTTTTTAGTTGTAGGTGGACACAATATCTTTATTTATGTGGTGCAGAGGATCAAACCCAGGGCCTCACATCTAGAGACCAGTGTTCTACCACTGAGCCATAACCCCAGCCCCAGGATACCCTTTTTTATAGTGCTAGGAAAACTGGATAACCACAGGGAGAAGAATAAAACTAGATCCATCATCTTTCACCCTGCATAAAAGTCAAATCAAAGTGGATCAAAGAATTAGACCAAAAACGTTGCAACTGCTAGAAGACATATTATCAACACTCCAACATATTGGCATAGTCACTGACTTCCTTCACAAGATCCCTAAAGTTCAAGAAATAAAACTAATAATCAGTAAGTGGGATGGCATCAATTAAAAACATTCTGCACAGCAAAGGAAAAAGGAATGAAAAGAAAGCCTACAGAAAGAGGAAAATGTTTGTCAGCTGCTTCTCTGACAGGGGATTAATAGGCAGAATATACACAGAACTCAAAACTGCACACGGAAATTAAACAAAAACAAACAACAACAAAACCCAAAAAATCCCAATTATAAATGGGCAAAAGAACTAAACAGATAACTGCTTGAAAGAAATACCATAAACAGCCATATGTGAATATATGAAAAATTTTCACCATCTCTAGCAATCAGCAAAATACAAATCAAAACTACACTGAGATTTCATCTCTTTCCAGTTAGAATGGCAATAATCAAGAATATAAATAACAGTAATTGCTGGCAAGGATTTGAGAAATGTATGAAGTACACTCATACATTGTTTGTGGGACTTCAATTTAGATATGAAATGGAACCATCATGTGACTCAGATTTGGTACTTCTTGGTATTTATTTAAATGAACTAAAATCAGCATACATAGTGATAGCAGGCACATCAAAGTGCAACTAACAATAGACAAATTAGGAAACCAACCAGGTGCCTGTCAACAGTTGAATGGATAAAGAAAATGTGCTATATATACACAGAGGAGTTTTAAACAGTCATAAAGAAGAATGAAATTTTGTCATTTGCTGGTAAATGGATAGAACTAGAGACATCATGCTAAATGAAATAAGCCAAAAGTCAAGTTTTGAATGTTCTCTCTCATATACAAAAGTTAGAAAAAGGAAATAAAAAAAAAAAAAGGAATGTCATGAAAATAGAAGAGAGGCCAATAAAGTAGAGGAAGAGAGAAGAGGGAGGGAAGTCTAAGAGGGATGTGTCGAGAATAAAATAGACAAAATTACCTATTCTCTATCCTTGATAGGTACAGATCAAGTAATCAGACACAGACACACACACACACACACACACACACACACACACACACACACACATATATCCCCAAGAATCTTTATCCTCATATTTTAAAATATATTTTAATGGGTGCTCACTTGATGTTTTATTCAATACCATATTGTGTTATCTTTGTCATTAGATATACATGTTTAAAAATGGTGGTTTTAAGGAATGGTATCATTTGCTTCTACACCTATAGTGTATTTTTCTTATTAAATCAACTCTAGACAAAAACTATAATGTTACTGTACATTATCCATTTTATTTGACACTTATTAAGCATTATTAATATATCTGCATAATAACCTTCCTTTAAAATGTCTTTAAAATTATTACATTCCTAAGTCAGATCTTAATTCTGTTTTGGCCAAGAATCTTTTTGAAGACATTTATTTTAATTTAATTTTTAGAATCAAATTTGCTGATGGTTACATTTTAGAAACCAAATTATAACTAATAAAACTATGAATTAAAATTTTTAAACTACAACAATTTTAAAAATAAAGAAATAGATTAGTGCAGTGAATTAATAGAAACTTGAAAAATACCACTCTTGTTTACCTGAAGTGGGAGACTTGCAACGCTCAAGTTCCAGTGGAACTGGACTATCATTCAACTCAGTTAAACCTGAAAATACAAGGAAAAGAGAGAGACAGATATAAATTTTGATAGAACTTTATAGGTAATTTTCTTTCCTTAATATAGTTAAGTCTAAAAAAGGTCCCCTTTCCTGTGAAAACGACATTATCATGTCTTTTATTTAAAGTATTGTGAAAATTTATTTAAATAAATGATACAGGAAAAACAGCTGATCAACAAAGGGTAATTAAACATGGATAATGGAAAGATACAAAATTTCTTTATTATTCTTATACTTAAATAAATGACCCAATTTCATCAGAAAATAGACCAAGAATAAAAAGAAACAGAAAGGGGTTTAAAAACATAATAAAATTCTTTATTTCAGGAGAGCAGGTTATTGGCTTAAGGAGATGCTACAGATTTAAAATTTTGTATTTATTTGTAAAAATGTAGCACTATATATACTAATTAGTTCAATTACATTAACCTCATTTTTATAACAAGCAATACATTCATATTTCTAGTTTTTTTTACTTTCTATTTTATGAATTTTCTGATAAATGCAAGGATGGGTACAAAAGCTTAATATGTATTTTTAAATTCTATCTACGAGTACACATTCCTATGGAATTTAAAATATCCTTCATCATAATTTTCCCATTCTTTTTGGAAAGTCTCATATTCTTTTTTCTTTGTAAATAAGTACACAGGGTTTCTGACTGAATAGAAGTCTCCTTACCCAGAAACAATTGAATATTTGAGAGCTACTGTGAATAATTAAAATAGTCTTTGTTCATATTCCTTCCTACATCCTCTTTATTCAATTTATACCAACAAACTTGTTATAGGTACCAAGAAAATGATAGAATTTTGGAGATGAAGAGGTCCATTGTGATAATGTAACTTAACCCTCATGTTTTTATATCTATCATCTCTGTTTTATCTTATCATGAATATATATATAAATACAGATATGTATATTTTTTCAAAATTGAGCCTTCCAACCCATAAATATGGTATTTTCTCCCATATGAATGATTTTGAAAATTTTCCTTCTGCAGTATTTTGTTTATTTCAGTATGGTAGTCTTATGGGATTTTTAAAGTCTATTATCATGTCCCAAATTCTTGTTTTTACCAAGTTTCAATAGGCCTTTTTGAATATGTTTCTTCATTTGCTGTATATCCTAAAATATTTTCAGAAACTACACAATTGTTTTTAATATAGTTTTCATCAGTTATGCTTTCTTTTTCTTCTTATTCTCTGGGGGAATGAGACCATATCATTTGGAAGTCTATCCTATATACAGTATTATCTTGGTTTTGTTTTGTCATGCTGGGGATTGAATCCAGGGTCTCACAAATGCTAGGCAAGCACTAGATCACTGAGATATCTCAAGATGTTTTTTTTTTAAATTTCATTTTAAATCAGGATCCCACTAAATTTCCAGACTGTCCTTGCAATTGTGATCCTCCCATCTCAACATCATGAATAGCTGGTTTTACAGTTTATTTCCCAATTGTTTACCGTCATTTATAGAAATAAGACTGATTTTTACATACTGACATGTGTTCTTCAATCTTACTGAATTCAAATTTTATTTTGCAGCTTTCTTATAGATTCCTTTAGCTTTTCTATATATACCATGATAGCACTCATTTTTAAGTATATTTTTTTTTTATCTTGCTTTTGCCCTTACTAGGTTATCAAGTAAAAAGTTGAAGAATGATGAAAGTTGATATCCTTCCCTTATTTATGATTTTAGGGGGGAGATATTTCATATGTTACAACAAAGTATGATGCTATTTGTTGGTTTTTCATGGATAGGCTTTATTCAGTTGAGGATATATCCTTGTTCCTAGTTTGTGGAAGAATTTTTTATTATAAATAAGTGTTCAATTTTGTCCAATGTTTTTACGTGTACTGAGATGATCATATATTTTTTTTATTATGTTTATCGGTTGCTTCACATTGATTGATTTTTAAATTAGCATCCCTGGGATAAATCCATCTTTGTTATGAAGTTTATATTACTTATATTTATGTGCCTATATTCTATTTGCTAGTTATTTTATTTATAATTTTATATCTATGTTCATGAGTAGATCTGGCCTGTACTTTTTTTGCACTTTACTGTATCAATTTTGGTTGTGATGGCTTTTTTCCCAGTTCCTAAAAGGATTTGCATAAGATTGATGTTACTTCCTCATTAAATGTCTCATAGAGTTAATTTATGGAACCATTTAGGGCTTATACTTTTCTTGAGGGAAGTATTTAATTTTGAATTAAAAAAAATTAAACAGACTGTTATTTATATTTTCCAAGGTGTTTGATGTCAAAGAGCCTCTTAAATTTCATCTAAATGTCAGTTTATAGGCATACTCTTAGTTGTTCATAACATTACTTTGTAATTTTTAATGTTTGTGTAATCCATAATGATGCTCCCTTTTCATTCCTGATATTGATCATACATGATTTTTTTTTTCTTCTGGAGTCAGTCTCAGGGTTTTTAGACTTTATTAGTGCTTTTGAATAATCATATTGTTTTGTTGATCTCCAATTTTATTTGTCTTCTACTTCCTTGATTTCTGACCTTTATAATTTCCTTTCATTTGCGTTGTGTTTCTTTGCTCTTTTTTTCTTAGCATCTTATGAAGGAAGTTTAAATTATGGATTTCCAACATAAACATCCAAAGTCTGCTCTACCAATATCTTATAAATATTGATATGTTGTGTTTATACTTTCATTCAGGTAAAAAATACTTTAAAATATCTGTAGTCATTTCTTTTTTAAGCCATAAACTATTTTTAAAAATTCTCTCAGAATAGAACAAAGACAAACCCACAAAGATACAATCATTTTGATCACTGAGAAAGATGCCAAAAACATACATTGTACAAAAGACATCTTTTTGAACAAATGGTGGGGAAATAGGTGATTCCTATGTCAAAGAATGGGACTAGACCCTTATCTCTCAACCAGCACAAGAGTCAACTCAAACTGAATCAAAGACCTAGGAATTAGACAAGAAACTATGCAACTCCTAGAAGAAAATGTAGGGGCAACATTCCAACATACAGGCACAGGAAAAGACTTTCTCAATAGGACCCCTAAAGCTCAAGAGATAACGCCAACAGTTAATAAATGGGATGGCATAAAATTAAAAAGCTTCTGCACAGCATGGGAAACCATTAAGAATGTGAAAAGAGAACTTACAGAATGAGAGAAAATTTTTGCTAGATATTATTCTGACAGAGAATTAATATCCAGAATATACAAAAAACTCAAAATATACATTCATAAAGATTTGCTCCCATTCTGTAGGTTCTCTGTTCACCTCACTGATTGTTTGAATCCATCCCATTTATTTTCTTTTTGTTGAGAAGAAGATTTTTTTAGTTTGAATCCAGCTTTTACCATTTACTTTAATTCTTGGCTTTTTAATTCTTGTAGAGTAGCTATAGGCTTAGTCTTAGCTTTGAGGAAGTTGGGGCCTAATCCAACATGATGGAGACTTTTCTATCTGGGCTTACTTTTTCTTCTATTAGGTGCAAGGTTCTCCTCTCTGGTTTAATTCCTCAGGTTTGCGGGTGTCCTTGATCCACTTTGAGTTGAGTTTTGTGCATGGAAAAAGATCCACTTTGAGAGTTTAATTTTATTTTTTTATTACATGAGGGTTTCCAGTTTTCCCAACACCATTTGTAGAAGAGGCTGTCTTTTCTCCAAGGAATGTTTTTAGCACCTTTGTCTATTATAAGATAATTGTAGACGTGTGGGTTAATCTCTGTATCTTCTTTTCTGTACCATTGGTCTACTGGTCTATTTTGGTGCCAATACCATGCTGTTTTAGTTACTATTGCTTTATAATACAATTTAAAGTCTGGAATAGTAATGCCACCAGCTTCACTCTTCTTGCTAAGAATTACTTTGGCTATTCTGGGTCTCTTATTTTTCCAGATGAATTTCATGATTTCCTTTTCGCTTTCTATGAGGAATGATATTGGGATTTTCACAGAACATTAACTTCAAGAATAGATAAAGCTTTCAATAACCTTTACACCAACAAACAAACAAAAGAACAACCAAAACCAAACAACCCAATCAATAAATGGGCTAAGGAACTAACAGACACTTCTCAGAAGATGATATACAACCAATCAACAAATATTTGAAAAAATGTTCAACATCGCTGGCAATTAGAGAAATGCAAACCAAAACTACTCTAAGATTTCATCTCACACCAGTCAGAATGGCAGCTATCAAAAACACAAACAACAATAAATATTGGCGAGGATGTGAGGAAAAAGGCATTCTCATACAATGTTGGTGGGGCTTCAAATTGGTGCAGCCAATCTGGAAAGCAGTATAGAGATTCCTAGGAAAACTTAGAATGGAACCACCATTTGACCCAGCTATCCCACTCCTTGGTCTACACCCAAAGGACTTAAAAACAGCTTACTACAGGGACACAGCCACATAAATGTTTATAGCAGCACAATTCACAATACCTAGATTGTGGAAACAACCCTGATGCCCATCAATAGATAAATGGATAGGGAAACTTTGGTATATATACACAATGGAACACTACTCAGCACTAAAAGAGAATAAAATCATGGCATTTGCAGGTAAATGGATGGAGTTGGAGAAAATAATGCTAAGTGAAGTTAGCCAATCCCAAAAAACCGAAGGGTGAATGATTCCTTTGCTATCATGATACTGAATTATAATGGCAAGGGAGGGGGGATAAGAGGAATGAAGGAATGTTAAATAGAACAAAGGGAGGGAGGGGAGAGGATGGGGCAAGAGGATAGGAAAAATGGCAGGTGAGTTAGACATCAATACACTAAGTACACATATGAAAACACAAATGGTGTGAAAATACTTAATGTAAAACCAGTGACTTGAAAAACTGTGCTCTTTATATATAATATGAAAGGAACTGCACTCTGCAAGTATGTATAACAAATTAAAATAAATAATAAAAATTAAAATATAAATATCTACTTGGAAATGTATGGTACAATAATGTATCAACAAAATGTATGGTAGCAGGAAATCTATCAACAGAATTTCCTGCTTCAAGTCTTCAATGGGGATTGTGAGTAGCAACTAAAATCAAAATCACAATTAAAAATTATACATCAGTACAAAAGAAAAAAAATACATATGTGCGAGCGTGCGCGCGTGCACACACACACACAGAATAGATGGGCAAATGAACTAAATATATCTCAAAAAAAGAAATATAAATGGCCAACAACTATATGAACAAATGTTCAACAATGTTATGGTTTAGATGTGAGGTGTCCCCCAAAAACTCATGTGAGACAATGCAAGAAAGTTTAGAGGGGAAATGATTTTATTACAAGCACCTGAACCTAATGAATGCATTAGTCCTATGATAGGAATAAATTGAGTTCTAACTGTAGGCAGGAAGGGGTGGGTGGATTGTTCTTGAGGAGTGGAGCTCTCTCTTTGATTCTTAGTGCCATGTCCCCTTGGCTTTCCTCTGCCACACATTTCTGCCATGATGTTCTGCCTCACCTCTGGCCCTGAGGGGTGAAGTTGGCCATCTATGAACTAAGACCTCTAAAACTGTAAGCCCTCAAATGAACTTTTCTTTTTCTGTTTGTTCTTGTTAAGTCTTTTGGTCACAGCAGTGAAAAGGCTGACTAAAACAAACATCATTAGCAAATAGGGAAATATAAATCAAAACTATACTGAGATTTCATCTCACTACACTTTAGAATGGCAGCCATTAATGATACAAACAATGATGAATGCTGGAGAAGATGTGAAGAAGGAATACTTTTATACTATTAGTGGAATTGTAAATTAGTACAACCACTATCAAAATCAGTATGGAATTTCCTCAAAAGACTAGGAATGGAATCACCATATGATCCAGCTATACCACTGTTATTACCACTCCTTGGCATTGATCCTAAATAATTAGTCATCATACTATAGTGATACATGCATACCCATGCTCATGGCAGCACAATTCACAACAAAAAACTGTGGAACCAACCTAGGTGGATGAATGGATGAATGGCTAAAGAAAGTGTGGTATGCATACACAATGACATTTTATTCAGCCATAAAGAAAGAAATCATGTCATCTTCAGGAAAATAAATGGAACATGAGGACATTAGGTTAAGAAAAATAAGTCAAACTCAAAAAGTCAAGGCTCATATGATTTCTCTCATATGTGAAAGCTAGAGATGAAAAAGACAAAGAAAGTTGAGGGTTATCTCATAAAAATCAAAGGGAAATCAGTACAGTAGAGCAAGGGGACTAGGTAGAGGGAATAGGGGATGGAAAGAAGAAATACTGGAAAATGATACTGGTCAAATTATATTGTTATATTCTCTTCATGTACAAATATGTAACAATGTATCCCATTGTTATGGACAACTATAATGCACTAATATGAACAAAAATAATAAAAAATGTGTTCATAATTTCTAAACAATAGGGATTGATTTCTAATTCAATTTCTTTTGTGGTCAGATAACAAATTTTGCTTCATTTTAATCATCTGTAATTCGCTATATCTTGTTTTATGGTTCAACCTATCATTATGAATATTTCATATCTACTTGAAAAGAATGTATATTTTTAATTTTATAGAATAGGTGTCTATGTGTGTTAGGTTAACTTGGTCAAGAGAGTTCGTTACATTGTTTATATCGTGAACAATTTTCATTTATTTATACTATCAGTTACTAAGGGGAAATGATGAATTCCCCAAAATGATTGTAGATTTCTCAAATTTTAATGGTAGTTTTAACAATTTTTTCTTTATGTATTTTTAAGATTTTTGTTGATTGTCTACAAGTAGAAGAATTTTAGTATCTTCCTGATAAAGCAAGTCTTTAAAGCATTTTAAGTACTTCTGTATCTCCCTGCCTCAAAATCTACTTCATCTCAACATAGCCAAATATACTTTCTTATGGTTAGTCTTTTAATGAAATTATTTTACTTTCAATCTATTTGGGTTTCTATATTTAAAGTGCATCTCATATAAACAGCTTGTAGTTGGATTCCTATTTAATCTTGTCTTATAATCCCTGCATTTTTCTTTGTAAAGTTTATTCAACTAAAATTTAATATAGGGGCTGGGGATGTGGCTCAGCGGTAGAGCGCTTGCCTAGCATGTGTGCGGCCCGGGTTCGATCCTCAGCACCACGTAAAAATAAACGCATTGTGTACAACTAAAAGCAAATAAATAAACGTTTAAAAAAACTTAATATAATCTTTGGGTTAGTTTTGTATATATATATTTCTATTTGTTTTCAATTTGTTCTCGGTGTTCTTTTCCCTCCACCATGCCTCATTTCTATCTTTTGAGAAAATAATTTTAGTATTCTATTTTGTCTTCTCATTGACTTTTTAGCTACAGTCTCCTATTTTATTTTTCTAGTGGCTCTTCTATGGATTATAATATGAAGACATAATATATCACAGTCTACTTTTAATTATTCTTACACCACTTCTCTTAGGATGAAAGAAATTTAAAACATTATACATACTGTTTACATACTATGCATGCTTTGTATTTTTGTCATAAAATTTTACCTTTACTCATTATAAACCCACAATATACCATTTTTATAGAATAAATGTACTTTTAAAGAATTTAAATTAAAAAACGATAAAATAATGTCTCATATTTACCAAAATATTTATTCTTTCCAGTGTGCCTCATTCTTACTGTATTTTCAAGTCTCGATCTGTAATTATTTTGTTAGCTTTGAAAACTTCTTTACTGTTTCTTATACTGCAGGCCTATTAAAGACAAATCCACTTACCTTCATAATTGAATGACATTTCTGCTAGATATAGAATTGTGTGTGTATATATATATATATGTATATATATATATATGTGTGTATATATATATATATGTATATATATATGTTTTTGTGTTGTCTTTGGCTTTAATTATTTCTGATGAGAAATCATTCATTAATCACATCATTGTTATCCTGTAGGTGGTAAGTATGTTTCTCTGTTGGTTTTAACATTTTCTTTTATGTTGGTTTCAATGGTTTGAGTATTAGTTCTTGTGTTTTTTTTTTTTTTCTTATGTTGGTATTTTCTGAGCCTCTGTGTCTTTGAGTTGATGTTTTTCATCAAATTTCAAAAACATGCAGACACAGTCACTAATGTCTGCTTAATTTTTGTTAACTTTAAAAAATACTGTTCTTCTGTTTGGGTCATTTCTATTGATCTGATTCAACATATCTTAAAAGCAACCTGTGATCTTTTGAATTCACATATATTTTCAGTTCTGTATTCTTTTCAGAGTTTGTTTATCTCCTGAAATCCCCAAATATATTTACCCATTTTAATTCACTTTTCCTATTTTTTTTTCTTATAATAGTTCTTTAAAAGTTCTTGATTGCTTATTTTAATTTGTGTCATCTATGAGTCTCTTTAAATTGGCTTTTTTCTCCAATTATGAGTCATGAATTTCTGCTTCTCTGCATGCTTTCTATTTTCTGATAGTATGCTATAGATAAACAGTGCTAGAAGCTGAAGTATCTCTCAAATATATGTTTATCCGTTTTTTGTATTTCTTTAGTAAATAGCTTAAGTGAAGTGTGAGTAATTCAAATTGTATAAGGCATTAAACTAAGGTGGGATTGGGTTACAACTTTAATTAGATTAAGGTTTTTTATTTCAAATTAGATCAAGAATATTTCTCTTTGTTTTTACAAACTGTTTACACGTTGACTTATCACACTGTAATGCATGAATTTGTACAATTAAAATAAAAAAGGATAATCAAAGAAATAGGAGGACTCAAAAAAAATTTTTTTCTTTGCTTTTAAAGTTAACATTCAAAATTCCACTCTACTTTTGCCAAGGTGCTAACTGCTGATCTCAGTATTTTTGCAGAGACAGGGCTGGGATATTGCTTTAGAGAGTTTTAGTTAATCGTTTTGTTAAATTAGGTAATAACACCAGAAAGGCAAGTCCTTTAAGATTGCATGAATTTCTCTGCTTTCACAGTCCCCTCTGCATTGCCACTTTGTCACAAGAATTTCAGGAGTGATAAGGCTTTGGTAGCAGCAAATTGCCAACTAGAACTATTTATTTTTGTATTTAGAGCTCTTTCAAATTACAATCCACAGGCCAGTCCAGAAAACCATCTTACAATTTTTTTTAAAAAAATTTTAAATTCTTTGCAGTTTACCCATCTATGGAAGGGCCACTCCTTCCCCCAGGTATAAAGATATCTGCAGCTTCCTACTCACCTATGAATAGTTCTTCCCTCTCTACCATTTGCTTAATAAGGCATCTTTGAGTCTATAACTCTTCGATAGCTCTATAAGAAAGTACGATTTTATTTTTATCATTAATATCATAGAATTTTTTTATTGTTGCTAGCAACTTTCAACATCCTATCTGAAAATAGGAAGCTCCTCCTTCAGGTATATTTGAGATCTTGGAAATACTGTTGTTATGGTAGGGATGTGAGATATCCCCCAAAAGCTCATGTGTGAGACAATGCAAGAATTCTTACAGGTGAAGTGATTAGATTATGGATCAACTAGGTGATAATTGTAGGCAGGTAGGGTGTGACTGGAGGAAGTAGGTCCATTGGAATTTTGACTTTGGGTTTTGTATTTTCCCCCTGGTGAGCAGAGCTGACTCTCTACTTTCTTGTTGCATTGCCCTGACCTATTTTTCTCTCCCATACCTTTCTACCATAATGTTCTGCTTCACCTTGGGCCCAGAGCTAGGCAGTTGTCTGACTAAGGACTGAGCCTCTGAAACATGAGCCATATTACACTTTTCCTCTATATTTTCTTTGTTGGGTATTTTGTTTAAAGAGATGAAAAATCTGATTAAAACAGAAACTGGCACTGAGAGTGGGATCATTGCTATAACTAACCAGTCCATGCAATTCAGAATCCTTTGGAGCTGCTCTCTAGTGGGGTGGAGAAAGGATTTTGAAAAGTTTAGAGATGCAAAGTGGAAAGTCTTTAGAACATTGTAATTAGAGTTTAATTGGTGATTCTGGTGGGAGCTCAGAAGACCAAGATGGTGATAGGACTGTGGACGGTAAAGACAGGGTCTATGAGGTTTCAGAGGAGGATGACTCTACTGGAAAATGTAGTAGAGGCATTTGTGTTAAATGGTAGCAAATAAGTTATCTACATTTTTCCCATGTCCTGAGATTTTCTGTGAATCTGAATTTAAAGGTCATGGGCTAATTAATCTGGTAGAGGAAATTTCAAGGGAGCACAGAATTCAGGTTGTGGCATGGATATTATGAGCAGCTTTTAGCCAAGCTTACTATGATAATAAAGAACAGAAAGATTTTTGAAAACTTGCAGTTTGGTCAGAAAAGTGCCTGAGGAAGGTATGTTTGTTAAAGAGATTACAGCCACTAAAGAAATGCTAAATACCTTACCCAGAAAGAATAGGAAAGATGGTTTGAGGGTATCTGATAATTGGCAAGACCACATCCATCTCAGGCTTACAGTTATGAAAGTAAAAATTCCTTTGCAAATAAACCATAGGGGCAAACTACTTGCACAAGAGGACCTAGGAAGTTGTTTCATATGCTCAGCCACCAAGGTACTCAGAGGCTGCTGCAGCCATGGTCCCAGGGGGCTTGGTTACTTCTCGAGATAGGCAGCACACCTTGGTATCAACCATGAAGTTCTAATTCTATAGAAATGCAGGACACTAGAGCAAAGGGGTCATGGAGGCTTCTACCAAGATTTCAAAGGAAGGCCTAGGAGACCAGGAAAAGTGTAGCAGTGTCAGAGTCCCTGCAGGCTTCCCTTGAGGGCATGATGCATAAAGAGGTGAGAAGGAAGCAAAATCTGCAATAGAGACCCCCGAAATTAAGAGATACCAGTAATGTGAGATGTCTGCTAAGGAGAGCTGCAGGAATTGAGAAGAAACAAACCAAAAGATAGGCCACATGGGGCTTCAACCATTAAAATCATACAGCAGAGGTGTATAAGCCCTTGTGAGAGAACATCATGATGCCATGCCATGTGCCCCATTTACTAGATGTGGAGCTACAAAATTTGTTTTCCCAGTTGAATTCTGGTCTTTTTTGGCCCCATCCTTTCTTTGTAAGCCCCTATTTCTTCCTTGTGGGGTGGAAATGTTTATTATGTGCCATTATATATGGATATATGTGATTTTTTTTTTTTTTTTTTTATAGTTACAGGTAAAAATATCTGTGAGTTTGCCTTGAATTTCAGAAAACTCTGGTCTTGGACTTTTGGGTAATAGTGGAACTATTAAGACTTATGGGGACTCTTAAAATGAACTATTTATTTTTTGTACCTTGATATGGACAGGAGCTTTTGAGGGCCAGGGGTGGAATGAGGTATCCCCAAAAGATCATGTGTGAGACAATGCAGGAATTTTCAGAGGTAAAATAATTGTATTATTAGGTCTAACCTAATCAATGGGTTAATCAACTGATATGGATTAACTATAGGTAGATGGGTGCAGCTGGAGGAGTAGGTCACTGGGGACAAGACTTTGGGTTTATATTTTGTCCCTGGTGAGTGGAGTCATTGATTTACTTCCTGGCCACCATATCCCAAGATGCTTTTCTCTGCCATAACCTTCCACCATGATGTTCTGCCTCACATTGGGCCCAGAAGTATAGAGTTGGTCAACAGTTGACTAAACCTCTGAAAATGTGAGCCAAATTAAACTTTTCCTTTTCTACCTTTTTCCTGTCGGGCCTTTTAGTCAGAGTGATGAAAAAAACTGACTAAAACAACTGGTAAAGTAGGTTTGAAGACATGAGGAATCAGAGGAATAAAAAATAGTTAATCCATTACTGACACTAGTAGTCTATTAAAGTGTTCAGTAGACATGATAAATAATTGTCTTCCTTTTTTAAAATAATTTTTAAATTTTTTTTTCATTGTAGATGGACACAATACCTTTATTTTATTTTTATGTGGTTCTGAGGATTGAACCCTATGCCTTCCACATGTAAGGCTAGCACTCTACTACTGAGCTACAACCCCAGACCTAATGGTGTCTTCTTAATAATATACTAAGCATTAAGTGATTAAATTTTCCTGAGATTATGTGAATAAAGTTATATTTGACATCTGAGTAAAGAAAAGCCTATTAGCTATTAAACTTGAAAGGTTTGGTATAGTGATTCACTGGAAAATATATAATAAATTCTGGTTAGAACATATACAGAAATTTTATGGTAAATAACAATGGAATTATCAGAAGACATAATTCTCTTAGCTACAGTGAATTATATCAACTTTTATTTAAAAAATTTAAGAATGTATGCATATGTCTTAATTGATAAAAAAAGGTACTTTAAATATTAAATTGTTAATTCTAAATAAAATCAGTGTTTTAAAGGAAACTTATATCCAATATGTCACTATATGCATCCACATAAATAGTCTACTCTTTTAAGGATTTTGTTACCAAATTAATATTCACCAGATAAAGTGATTTTCTCTGAATGTTTTAAATTTGATTGAAAATGTGGTCAGATAATATTTTGTTGCAGGGATACATGGTAGACATAGATGCCAATAAAATATCCCTCCTCCTAAGTTGTGCCAATCAAGTGTCTCCAGGCATTGCCAAATGTCCTCTAGGAAATAGTACCATTTTTTGTGGAATACTACTGCTTTAGGTTTTATTGGCCTATTTTATTTGGTTGAGTCTCAATGATATCACTGATAACTAAACCATAGAAAGCTAACACATACTACTGAACAATTATCTCCCTGATTTTGTATTTCTTAGTTTCCTTTTGTAAATTTGAAGATGGAACCTTATATTTTTTCTACCGATTATAATTCAATGTAGCTGCTTTTCAACATAAAGCTTTCGTGTAAGAAAATTTACATTGTAAAGCCTACTAAAATATAAAACTGAAAATCAGTGTAATAATCACTTGTTTCATGTCTCAAACCATATAGTTTTCAATTTATCCATTTTTTTTTCTGTAGTTCTCTTCTTTATTTTATCTGCCTCTTGTTATGAAAATCTCCTATATAATGTCTGCACTGATACATGTGCTGATGATTCTCAACCCTGCTCAACTTAAGGATTTTGCTCCTTTTATAATACCCTCTCTCCCTTAGCACAAATCAACCTCTCTCTCCCTTTCTCTCTCTCTCTCTTTTTTTTTTTTTTTTTTTTTTTTTTTTTGTGGTCCTGGGGATTGAACCCAGGGCCTTGTGCATGTAAGGCAAGCACTCTACAACTGAGCTGTATCCCCAGCCCTCTCCCTTTCTCTTTCTTCATCATTCCCTATTCATGTAAATTAAAAATACCCTCTTTCCACTAAAATTTAAAATAAAAACACCAAGATGCCTCCTGGTTTTTTTTTTGGTACCTGGAATTGAACTCAGAGACATTCAACCACAGCCCTATTTTGTATTTTACTTAGAGATGGGTCTCACTGAGTTATTTAGTGCCTTGCTGTTGCTGAGGTTGGCTTTGAACCCACAGTCCCTTTCTCAGCCTACTGAGTTGCTGGGATTACAGGCATGAACCACTGTGCCTGGTTCCGCCTCCTCCTCTGAATACCTTATTTCAATGTAGGTACTGGCCCATTTTTTCTGTATCCCTTTATAACCAAGTACTTTGAAAGAGATATTGACTTGTGCTATTTCCTCACCTGCCCCTCCTCAACCTAATATTATTTTGGCTTCCATCTCATTACTTTTCTAAAACTAAAACTGCTTTTTGAAGGGTTACTAATAACCTTCACAGGTTCACCCATCAGTCACTTTTCTGAGCTTATTCTTCTCAAGTGTAACTTTTGATGTAGTTGACCACTTCAGGAAACACAACTCTCCTTTTGGCTTCTGTGGCAGTCTCTCCTCAAATCTTCTCTTCTCCTTGAGAAGTTCTCTTCTTCTTGAATTTAAATGTTGAAATTTCTGATATTTCTATCCACAATCTCCAACCCCTTTCTCCTCATCTAGGTAATTTTATTTATTCCCATGCCATTAAGTACCATGTATACGATGAGACTCAAATTATAGCCTAGAACTTTTATCTGATATTCATATTTGTTAAACTATACACTTGACATCTCCACATGAATGTTACAGAGATACCAAAATTTAACATGTCTAATATTGATTCTGTGCTTCTTACTAAAGCTCCCTCCACCTCAAGCTTCTTTGTCTTTATAAATAATATTATGACATAATCAGTGGCTAATGTCTAAACCTGGGAATAATCATTGATTCCACTCTTTTATCTCCCACTGAATCATAATAGTAACTCTGTAAGTGCTGTTATCCTTGAAGTTACCCTTTCTCTTTAACAGCAATTCTCTCACCCTAGTCAAGGCTATGCTCATTTCCTGCCTGTAGTGCAATACTGGATTTCTAACTTGTACGCTCTCTTATGGATCCATATTTTCTTCACTCAGCAGTGTGTATACTATTTTTAGAACATAAGTAAAGCATAAAACTCTCTTGCTTAAGGCGAGAGAGAATTTCTTATAACTGCTGCAGAAGTTTGCACTATCTGGTCTTATTTTCCTGATCACGCACTATACTCCTATCCTCTCTGGTCTTTTAACTACTTCTAGATGATAGTTAAATCCTTTACCACTTTAGAACCTACTTATAAGCTGTTCTCTGCCTGGAATGTGATGCTCCTTGTTCTTCATATAGCTAGTACTTAAAAAACAGCTTCACTGAGCTTTAATTGATACATTTAGAAAATACATAATTTGATAAACTTTGACATATTTATATACCTGTAAAACTATCTGTATAATCAAGATAAAAAACCATGTCCACCACATATAAGAATTTCCTGTGCCACTTTGTAACCTCTTCTTCCTGCCCTCCCTGTAATTGTTCCTTTCCCATCCCTAAGCAACCACTGATCTGCTTTCTATCACAATGTAATAGTCTTCATTTTCTTGAATTTTATATGAATGTAATCAATATCATATACCCTTTTATTCTGATTTCTTTGTTGGTTTTTTTTTTTTTAGTATCAAGACCAATATTTAATGTTTAAAAATAATTATTCTACCTTGACCTTTTTTAAAACAAACATTTTAAAAAATATCTGTAAAGTCACTGTAAGCACGAAGTGAAGTACTGGTTTCTTTCAATCAGTTCTCTCTCTTGGTTGGAAGTGGAAATTCAAAGTTTTGACTAGTTTTTTTTCTTATCTTACAAAGCTTTACTTCTGTGTTTCCTCCTTGGAAGGGTTTTTTTTCCTGACAACATTCATTCTTCTCTAACACAGCACAATTTTATAATTATAATAGTATATCTATGTATTTATTTATCTGTATATTGTCTGTAATAAGTGGAAGGACAATATCTAACTGTATATTCATCATTGTGCATCTAATACCCAGAAAAATGTTTGATGCAGTACAGTACCTGTTCAATAAATAATCTTTGAATGAATGGATTTTTCCCACTTAAAATTTTTCTCCTTGAGACACTCCTTCTTTCTTATTCTTTGTTTTTCTTTTCTTCCATTCTTGACCTTCTCTATTTATTTTGTATTATTTATTTATTTACCTCTCTTTGCTAGTTCTCTTATTTTTATCTTTCTCATTTTTTTTTTCCCTTTATTTTTCTGGTTTGTGTTTTTAGGACCTGCTGTCTTTCCCCAAATTGAAAACCATGCAGTGAAAGAGGGAAAATATCAATGAATAGGCTGAGGCTGTCCAAAAGATCCTGTGTTGTGGAACTAAAAATTCATAGAGACGCAAAATTTTTCTGACAATGTTCTACCTTAATCCTATTTTTCAAACTTCCTTTGACTCAAATGACTCAAAGTCAATTCTTATTTATCAAAATTTCTGTCATTATAAATAAATAAAGCATCATCCATTGAGGCAACAAACTGAGTTTTAGCCTTAAGCCTTCCATACTTGATTATGATACTGGAAAGGTTATTTAACTTTTCTGTGGCTTTGTTTCATCATGCATTGTAATAATAAAGAATATCTAATATCTATGAAAATACTTTTACAAATATTAATACAGAAAAGTTCAACTTTCCAGGAGAGACAGGGATTGTGATTTTTTTACTTTATTTTATACATGGGAAGATAAATTGTGATTAAATATTTTCATTTAAGATTACAAATGTAATAAGTAGAAAAAGTAGAATTTGATCTAAATCTTCTATCCATATGTCTTTCACCCTTTCCAAAGCATTTCACAATATGTATAATCTATAAAATATAGAAAGTTCTTTTCAGCTATATAACCATTATTTTAGGATGTGAAAGATTTACAGATGATAATTTAATGACTTAGGGAAGGCAGCCTCTTGGAGCCTGACCTAAGTGATGGGTGAGCATCAAAAGATATTTCTCCAAAAATGAAGTACAGGTTCAAAATAGAAATGTGACATCACGAGAGTAAAATCAACATAATAGAATGAAATGGAATATAAATATAATTTTTAAAGATAAATAAGGAAAATTTAAAGACCATTGTGTTCAATCTCATTTTAAATATGTCAAAAACAATTTCAAATTGTTCCATTTTTGCATGTTCTTTCATTAATAGAAGTTACAATGGGGAAAAAAGTGGTTACTGATTATAGAATAATGGATTTTGTTTTCAATGTTCCCAAAACCTTAAAAGGCACTTATAGACATATGATCATACAGTGGAAATCACATGGAGTCACATTAGTATTAGCTTTAAGTTTGTTTCTCATTTATTCTGCATGACTTTAAGGAAACAGTTTCATCTCTTTCTACTTCAGTTTTCTCATCTGTAGAGGAAACTACAAATGATATTCATCTGCCTCAAAGGGTTATAATGACAATTAAATAATATAACACTGGGTCAGATTGCCTAACACGATCTCAGAATAGAATGAACTCTCATTGGAAGTGGGTTCTGTCTCCCCAGAGAGGGACAATGCAGCTACACTTTTCTGAAACTTAGGAAACAATTCCTGAAAAGGCTTCACTGTCCCTACTACAGTAGTGTGAGAGTATACAAATATAATTAGATTACATTACCCAACATCTAAATTTCAAACCATACTTTTGTAAAATTTATTTTTAAAAGCAAATTCCAGGACATTACCTTTGAGTCATTAAAAAAATCAGACTTTTTTTTTTTACAGTATATACTGTTAATCATCAAAAGAAGACTTTACAATATCTGGTTTCAAGTCATAGGGCTTATCTGAGTGCCCATGAAGACTACTGGTAAAACATAGAGAATCTCTTTAAGTGTTTCTTGGACTTGATTTTACTTCTATTTTGACATGTTAGGTCTCTAGTTACAAGAAATAATGATTGCTTTTGCAAAATTCTTATGAATCTAGTAATGAAAGAAGTTAGTTCTATTATTTATAAAATTTAAAAAGTTGCCTGGCTATTCGTGTGAGAGAAAAGAGCCTGCTTCCATGCTCTATCCTACTATCATCATTATTTACTCACTGAGCTCATGATTTGTATATAAAGAATTTTATTTTATTTATTTTATTATTCATCATTTAATTAAAAATTTAATGGATAAATTCAGATTCTTGTCATGCATTTGGAAAGGTAGAGCATAAGCATAAAAAATAAGTAGCCATACAAATAAATTGAAATGATGCAGACACTACTGTGCACAAACCTGTACACTGTAAGCACTGTAGGAATTTAAGCAAAGGAAATGGCACAATAGAGCTTTGATGGTAGCAGGAAAGGTTTATTATCAAAAGTGAAATTTGAGCAGGGCATTTCCAGAGAGAGGATATGAATCAATCATAAGAGTAGTAAGACACACTTGACTTGAGTGGGGTATTTTTTCTAATTTATTTTTTGTTCTAATTAGTTATACATGACAGTAGAATGTATTCTGATACATGATACAAATGGAGTATAACTTCGCATTCTTCTGGTTGTAAGTAATATAGAGTTACACTGGTCATGTAATTGTACATGCTCATAGGGTAATAATGTCTAATCCATGTTACTATCCTTTTACCCTCATACCCCCTCCCCTCCTTTAACTTCCCTCTGTCTAACCCAAAGTACCTCTATTTTTCCCTCTCTCTCCTGCCTGTTGTGAATTAGCATCCACGTATAAGAAAAAATTAAGCCTTTGGGATTGGCTTATTTGCTTAGCATAATATTCTCCAGTTCTATCCATTTACTGGCAAATGCCATAATTTCATTCTTCTTTAAGGCTGAGTAATATTCTGTTGTGTATATTTACCACAACTTCTTTATCCATTCATCTGTTTAAGGGCACCTAGGTTGGTTCCATAACTTAGCTATTGTGAATTGAGGTTCTATAAACATTGATGTGGCTGTGTCACTGTAGTTTTCTGATTTTAAGTCCTTTGTGTATAAGCTGAGAAGTGGGATAACTCATTCAAATGGTGGTTCTATTCCAAGTTTTCTGAGGAATCTCCATACTGCTTTCCATAGTGGTTGCACCAATTTGCAATCCCACCAGCAATGTATGAGTGTACCTTTTCCCTCACATCCTCGTCAACATTTATTGTTGTTTGTATTCTGGATAATCGCCATTCTGACTGAAGTGAGATGAAATCTAGTTTTGATTTGCATTTCTCTAATTGCTAGAAATATTGAATAATTTTTCATGTATTTGTTGATTGATTGTATTTCTTCTGATGTGAAGTAACTGTACAGTTCTTTAACCCATTGCTGATTAGGTTATTTGTTTTCCTGGTTTTAATTTTTTGACTTCTTTATACACCCTGGAGATTAATGCTGTATCTGAGGTGAATGTAGTAAAGATTTTCTCCCATTCTGTAGGCTCTCTCTTCACATTATTGTTTCCTTTGCTGTGAAGCTTTTTAGTTTTATTTCATAACATATATTTTCTTGATTTTACTTCTTATGCTTTAAGGGCCTTGTTAAGGAAATCAGTTCCTAAGTCAACATGGTGGAGATTTGGGCCTACTTTTTCTTCTTTTAGACACAGGGTCTCTAGTCTAGTGCTCCACTTTGAGTTTTGTGCAGGATGAGAGATAGGAGTTTAATTTCATTTTGCTACATACGGATTTCCAGTTTTCCCAGCACCATTTGTTGAAGGAGCTCTCTTTTCTCCAATGTGTTTTTGGCACTTTGTCTAGTATGAGATAACTATATTTATGTAGATTTTTCTCTGTCTTCTGTACCATTGGTCTACATATCTGTTTTGGTACCAATATCATGCCGTTTTTGTTACTATGGTTCTGTAGTACAGTTTAAGGTCTGGTACTATGATACCCCCTGCTTTACTTTTCTTGCTAAGGACTGCTTTGGCTATTCTGGCTCTCTTATTTTTCCAAATGAATTTCCTGATTGCTTTTTCTATTTCTACAAAGAATGTCATTGGGATTTTAATAGGAATTGCATTAAATCTGTATAAAACTTATAGTAGCATGCCATTTTGACAATGTTAATTCTGCCTATTTGAGTGGGGTATTGTTATAGGAGAGTGGTATAAGATCCATTTAAAGATGTAAGTAAGAATTATATTTTAAAGGATCTTCAATGAAGGTTTAAGAATGTTGATTGTTTTATTCTGAAGGGAATATAAACTTACTGAATATTTCTCAAAACTTCTTTAATCTTTATGTCACAGCTGATACTATGGAATTCTGAACTAAGAGTCTACTTTTGCTTCTTATTATCAACCTCAATTTCTTCTTACCATAAAAGCACCATGTTTATTATAGAAAAATCAGAAAAGAGGGTAAACTTAAAGAAGAAATTTATAAGATCCAAGTTAACATTCTAGAAAATTTTCTATATCTGTGTATGTACATACAATATAGGGGGATTCTATCTTCAGAAGGATAAATTGGGATTCAGAAGTTGTGGAGAGTATATACAGGAAAGGTTATAGGTAGAAACCCTCTGTGTGGTTTTAAGGGATCGATGTCAAAGAATGGTATGGAGCAGAGGTCAGAAAAGTTTCTGTGTAAACAGTTCGACAGTAAATATTTTAGGTCTGTAGGCCATATGGTTTATGTTGGAATTACTCTTCTCTGCCATTGTAGTGTAAAAGCAGCCACTGAAAACATGTAAATGAATGAGTGTGACTAAGTTCCCATTAAACTTTATTATGGAAACTAAAATTTCATAAAATTTTCAAATGTGAAGAAATATCATAGTATCTAATAAGTTTCTGTTTTAGGAGTGGGTCAATGTTTTTATACAGGTCCCAGGAACAGAGAGAGTGAGAAGTAATCAAGAAGTGGGCACTGCTAGAGTATAAAATTAGGAAATATAAATCACCATCTGGGCACTTCCAGAAAAATTCAGAGGATTTCAAAGGACTAACTTCCTTAATCTAGGGCACAAATCAGTAAAGTTTTAGGTTTTAAAACTGATGTAAATCTATTAGTTTTTATAAGCTGATGAGGTCTGAAAAAATTCAGGTTAAATAACATATTGATTAACATAAGGAAAATGTTTTTTCATGTCAATAAATATTTACCTATAACATCACTAGTATCATTTATATTTCCAATGACATATTCCCTCAATCCCTATACTTTCTGCACTAGTTTTTAGAATTGCTTACTCCAGCTATCTTCAAATCTGCATTTGCTACCATAGGAAATGTTAGCATACACTCTTTTATTTGTGACCTCAATTTCTCTACTTCACAGGTTGGTACCTTAAAATCACTATAGGAATGTACATTTGGGTTTTCTATCTTAATAAAAAGCATTAGAAGTTAGGAATACCTATCTCTAAAAAATACAAGCAAATATTGTGGCACTGTTAGAATAATGTGGTAAAATGGCCAAAGCACAAGGCTTCCAAAATAAGAAAACATTAAACTATTATTGATATGGCATATCAGAGTTATTATACCAGGACACCATTACTCTCCCTCCTCAAAACAGAAAATAATGACTTTTGGACTAACAGGACATAGACTGTGTGGTTTGAAATAAGCACTGAAACAAAGGATATGAATAAATGGGTACATGACAATAATGATTTGAAATATTTACATAATAATTTTAATTAAAATTATCAGGTTGCACTTCCATAACAAAACAAAAATTGACATGCATGCTGAATGTGTTTTTAAAAAACACATTACTGAGCACCAACGTACGGATTTTATTTTATTCAAGCATTGTGACTCAAAAAAGCTATTTGTCTAAGCTTCTTAGAACTTACTCTGATAAGAAGTACGGATCCGTTTCGTTAAATCAGGATAAAAGTTAGACAGGCCACGCATGCAAAAGTTGTCTTTGGAACATGCCAGAACACCAGCATCAGCAGCAGGCAGAGGAAAGAGAGAAGAATAGTCTAAAGTGAAAGGAAGTGATATCATACCAGAATCTAGAATAGCCAAGATGAAGAAATTGCAGCAAAATTAGGTAATCAAATAGGAAAGGAGATATTAAAAAAAATCAATTAGAAAGTAAGAGGTGATAGATGAATGATGAGGATGCTGTAGCAATTTTATTTTATCAAATGTCTTATAAAAATTGATGGCATGTTTTTCTTAAATGTTTTTGCATACTATACATACTTGTAATAATATGTATAAATTACTTCATTAATATCAAGATTATTGTCTTTAATCCATCTACAATTAAAAAGAAAGCTTAGGGATTTTAGTTGTTAACATTTTATTTTTATAATATAAAACGTGTACTCAGAGTAGTCATTTGGCTCTTTGGTACTATGGATCAAACCCAGGGGTCATCTACCTATGAGCTATAGCGCCATCTCTTTTTGTTTTTTTTGAGACAGGGTCCTGCTAAGTTGTCAAGGCTAGCCTCAAACTTGCCATCCTCCTGCTTCAGCTTCGGAGTTTCTGGGATTATAAACATGTGCCACCATGCCTAGTTCAGTGTATTAATTTTGTAAACTAAAATAAAAACCAAGCTTACAGCTTCATCACCTTTTTTCATATTTTAAAGTCATCAAAATTTTTAGCTATAATCATAATTGTTGAGGCTCAAGAAGTTTAAATTACAATTTCCCTTTGTCAAAATATTAACTTTTTCAACCCACTGTATACACCCAGCACTTCCAGAAAGCAAATATCTTAGCATATCAAAGGGTCCACACCTTTTATGATTTGAATTGGTGCTTTCAGCACTGCAAACAGTACCTACTAGCCTTTAAAATCTTCCTGCTCTAAAACCTCTTAACTTTCATATATCAACCTTCTCTTTCCCATTAGTGAGGGACTCTTATGGTACATATGTCCAATTTCTCTTATTTTGTTTTTCTTTCTAGCAGTCCTAAAATATTGATAAAAGTTGAATTCCCTAACAAAAATGCCTCAGGTTTGAAAGATAATTTTGTGTCCCTGAAAATGGTCTAAGCTAATAATTTAGAAAGCAGTGAAGTTTATCAAAAGGTTAATAAAGGATAAATTTTTTAAAAATCAAATTTTTTAGTACAAAAGGAAAATTCTTTTATCACATTCATCAGTTTTAACATACCTGTTATTTGAAAAATAATGTGTAGGATTTTAAATTTTTATTGTAAAATATTCTCTTCATGGATTTTTTTAAGGCTTTGATATCTTATTGGTTATTTTAAATAAAGAAAAGTAGAAAACTTAAAAGAATTGTCTAAATACATAATGCTATAGAAGCCTTTTTATCTGCAAACCATCTCCCTAATTTTTACCAACTGGACTACATCAATGGACACAAAAAAAAAAAAAAAAAAAAAAAAAAAAAACCACAAAATTTCAGCAATGTCTATAAAGCCAACTATTTGGATATATACTGAAATTGCAGCAAATTTTGATAATTCAGGATATCAAACTATGGCATTATAATCTAATTAGCCACAGATTTTTTTTCTTTTATAGTTGAATAAACCAATTTGTCTTGTCAAGAAAAATGCCATCTTTCATAGCCTTTAAAAAATGTTAATGAATAATATTTATTGTGCTTGTTAAAATACTTCTAATACAGTCATCATCCATTAAGAAAAGGTCACAGCTACAATATGGAGTTATTTTAAAATATTAAAAGAAGTGAATGATCTTAAGTTACCTTTTATATGTGTGTTTGTTGTCTTGGGGATCAAACTAGGGCCTTGTGCATGCTAGCCAAACACATTATCAAACCCTCTACAACTATTCTAAATTATCATTTTAAAAGGGGAAAAATATATTATAAGTAAGTTAATGCAACTATTGAAAATAGCTTTTTTTCAGGGGGGGCGGGTACTGATATATTTTTAACTTAGAAACAGGGTCTCACTGAGTTGCTTAGTGCCTCACTAAATTGCTGAGGCTGTCTCTGAACTTGTGATCCTCTGGTCTCAGTCTCCTGAGCTGCTGGGATTACAGGCATGTGCCACCATGCTTGGCCAGCTTTTTCAACTAGAGAACTTGATTTTCATAGCATTTCAAAATTTAGCAGCTTTTTATTTTCTCTTATTTCTTAGGAACTTAACCTAAGAAACTTGAGATGCTTCCTAACCTAAAAAGCAAATTAATCTTTATATACCTCCCTTTCAAAGATTCTCACTGTATTTCTGCCCGACATATTTTATTACATGGTAATATAAATCATGTTGGCTTATATTATAAAGCATTTGAATAGCATCACAAAAGATAAGAAATCTGAAAAAAAAAATAACCAAACAGATGAACAAATCAAGTTCATAACCCAGCTTGTTTTCTTTCCTACCTGCAATGATCTGCTTGTTCTTTCGGGGAGACCGTGGTTGTCGCTGATATAGGTCACTTGATCTATAAAGGTCAATGGTCCCCATGCTTAATAATACTGTCTTCTGTATAAAATCCACCACAGCCAACCCATTGCAGTTTCCAAAGGCAAGTCTGAGAGAGAGAGAGAGAGAGAGAGAGAGAGAGAGAGAGAGAGAGAGAGAGAGAGAGAGAGAGAGAGAAATGCAACTAAAATGTAAAACAATCATGAATGAATATTTTCATCCTTCAAATTAAGTATAAGTTTACTGAAAAATATTGCCTAGCATAGGGGAGGTTAAGTGGTATGGTATGTTAGTCAGAAAAGGTTTGCCTTTATGTTGGATAGAATGATTTAGTATAATAACCATGAACATTAACTACAAAAAAAAAAAAAAAAAAAAAAAAAGAATAACCAGTAAGAACACCTTGTCAGGTAAGTAGTTCCTACCCAATCTGCTCTTTAACTTGGTCTTCTGTTTGCTTAGCAAAATGACACAAACTTTTTTTAGTATGCAAGGGGCACACAGGTCAAGAAACTCCACACTTTAATAGCTACAAAGTCTTAGATATGTAATTAGATACCTTTCTCAAATAAAATTATTATTATGCTCCAAATTATTTTCTTAAACAGAGAAAAACTAAAATTAGCTTCATATATTTAATATTTTGCTACTATGACAGACATAAAGGAGGTACACTCTCATTCACAAATATTTTTCTCTCAATTTCTGCATGTTGTCCCACTTATTAAAAGACAAAAAACATTTAATTAGTTCATTACCAGAATTTCCTGATTTAATTAAAACAGCTCTCCTAAGAAGGTATTTTAGTCACCTGAAGGTATATTTTACTATAGTTCACTGCATAATTGCCACAGAATAATTGTTTAACCCTGTTTTTTCAGTTCAAAAGTTGGTTTGTAACTTTTTATTTCATAATTATTGCATGATATAATTCTATTTATTGTGCTGCTTAAAAGGTAAACAGCAGCAATTTATTTACCAGTGGCATGTGGATGTGCATTTGTCTTCTTGTGCACTGTGAGCCAATCCACTGACAGGGTGACTTGCCCCAGCCAGTAGTTTGGTCACCCATCCCAGAGCCCACCTGCCAACACTAATCTCCTAAGAAGGGAAATTGGAAAGTTTTAAACCCCAACTTTCAGCTTGGTAAGCAACACAGTAAAAAGAAAGGACTCAACAACCCATGGCCCATATTCCCACTCTTAGTTTATACCTCAAAAAGAAACAAAAAGAAAATCAGTTGGGCACAGACAGTGAACACATACGCTCATTGAATATTTTGTCCACGATAGTGGAAATGACTCCTTAATTTCTTATTATTTCACCAAGATTTTTTCTTTTGTTGTTGTTTGTTTTGTTTTACTTTTTGTTTTATTTGAATGTGTACTGATTGATTCAAGAATTCCTATACATATGTGTTTCTCTCTCTCTCCTTATTTATAGCCTTTTAAAAGTTTTTACTTATTTATTTATTTAAGGTATTATTTTCCCATGCTCTGTATTTTGAGGGTTAGGATTCCTGGCACCACAGGGCACACCCCCGCCCCCGCCCCCCTGTGGTGCTGAGGATTGAACCCAGGGCCTTGTGCATGCAAAGCACACACTCTACCAACTGAGCTATTTCTCCAGCCCTAGGCTTAGGGGTTTTGATTAGCATATTATGATTTTGCTTTGTATCATCTTTACCATTACTCCATGTCCCTTGTCTCCCTCTCTTTTTGCTATTGCTAATACCAATTCCATTTTCTCTCTCCTCCTTTATATGCTAGATCTTTTCTTCCCCTTTCACATTGACAACAAATCCTTGTCAGGAGTGGCAAATAAATTATTGCTCTGAACTTCATAGCCTTTGATAGCTAGACTGCCCTTTTGGGTTTTTCTCAGTACAATTGTGCTGAAAGACATGCCCACTTGCTGATAAGCCTCCAACCAGGCCAATTCCCCACAGCTTCTCCCTTCTTGTTTACCAGCCTTAGGATAAATTCCTTTGGTGTGTTTTACTATAAATAAAGCATTCATGGGCTTTTCCCTTTGTTAGAATCAGGCCATTCAGGTCTTTTTCACCTGTCAAGACCCTGCTTTCCATATATTTCTTGTCCTTTGTATTTATTTCTCAATACTACTTTTCCAGATTAAAAAAAATTTTTTTAATGTATCTTTTTATTGTAGGTGGACACAATTTTATTTATTTTATTTTTATGTGGTGCTGAGGATCAAACCCAGGCGAACACTCTACCACTAAGCCACAGCCCCAGCCCAGTTTTCCAAATTTTTATTTCCAGCTGGCCCACACCTCTGAGAGTTACTTATTCCCTCCCCATAAAGGTCATGGGTGATAAATCCTGAGTTATCAATGCAAACACTTTTCTACCCTCCTATTTCTTCTTCTTCTTTTCTCACACTCAACTCTAACCTTAACACCTCATAATACTAAGTGACATATATAATATCTATCCCTACCATCAATGTCATAGCAACAATTAATAAAGCAGAAATCACAGATAATACCTATTGTTTGATTTTAAACCAAACATAATTCATGATTATTTACTGTTTTTAACGATGGAAATTGCTGATTCTACTATTTCTACATATTGTACAAATTAACATTAGATATGAAAGTAGGAACTAAGGACTTAGTCTATTGCTATGTACTGTTTGCATAGATTAAAGCTATCATTGGACTCCCCCACCCAATCTGTGAGGTACCAGTTACTTAGAAGGACATTATGAACTCATAATATAGAAAATTCACAGCATCATATCCATCTAGATAGATGGGTAAACATACAAACAACAAGAAAAAGTGTGGGTACAAACCATCCAAAACAACAAATAATATCTCAACACTGACACCACAGTGGAGAAAATGTCAGAGATGGAATTCAGAAAGTTCAAAATTATACAGATCTATGAGGTAAAAGATGATGCAAGAAATAAAAGCAGAATGCAAATACAAGAAGTGAAAGATTTCTTTAATAAAGAGATACAGATCCTGAAGAAGAATCAGTCAGAAATCTTCCAAATGAAGGAACCAGAAAACCGAATTAAAAATTCAATGGAAAACATCATCAACAGACAAGACCACACGGAAGACAGTTTCAAACAATGAAGACAAAGTATGTAATCTTGAAAATTTTAAAGTTGTTAAGATGATAAAAGATGTTAAGAGACCATAAACAAAATTCCAAGACATACAGGATAACATGAAAAGACTAAATGTAAGACTTATCAGGATTGATGTAGGCTCAGAGATAAAAAACAAAGGAATGCACAGTTCTTTCAATGAAAATTTCCCAGACCGTTAGAAGATACAGAAAATAAAGTACAGGAGGCATATAGGACCCCAAATATACAAAACTACAACAAAGCTACACAAAGACACATTATTATGAAAATGCCTAACATACAGAATATAAAATTTCAAAGGCTGCCAGAGAAAAGTGACAGGTCACATTTAAAGGGAAACCAATCCAGACCTCAGATGATTTTTAAGCCCAGACCCTTAAAGCCAGGAGGTCTTGGAATAATATATTCCAAGCTCTGAAAGAACATGGATGCCAGCCAAGAATACCATACCCAGTGAAATTAAGTTTCAGAATAGACATTGAGATAAAAACTTTCTTTTTTTTTTTGGGGGGGGGGGGGGGGGGATTATTTATTTATTTATTTCCTTTCTTTTGATAAACCAGCCTAATTCCATCTTAAGACCGGGAGCCATCCTGTCAAAAAGTTATGAAAACCCCACTTCAGTTTTCTATGAAATGCTAGGATTCCTATTTGGCCTGAGTGCATTTTGATGTTCTAAAATTGTTTGGCATTCATGCCCAGGCCTTGAGCTCACTCAGGCCTGGCTTTCCTTGACCAGATAACAACTTTCTCTCTCTCTCTAAAACTAATGGTGCCTCATAAACTATTGATGTGGGGTTTGACTATTACTCCCTCCCTTGGAATGCAATGCCATGTAGATTATTAGTTTGCTACTTGCTCTTGAATTGTATATGTCTGACCTTGTTAGCTGTAAGTTACCAAGATTTTTTGTAACTCTTTGAACTATAAAAACCTTGTCTTCCCTGAGAGTGGGGCTGACCTTGAGCCCAGTGTTTGGGAGGGGCAGCCACTGGCCAGCTCTCTTTGTGTGTACACAATATAAGCTTGCTTTAATTTAAAATTGGAGTTGGTGGTCTTTTCTTTGCATCTTGGATCAACACTTTTTTATATTTATATAGTAGTATGTATTACAATTCATAATGCACATATATAGCATCTTTTTACATAACTTTCTATAATAAACAAAACTTAAAAGAAATCACAAATAGAAAGTCTGCACTTCAAAACATACTCAAGAAACTATTTCATGAAGAAGTGAAAAATAAAAATGAAAACCAGCAAAAGGAGAAACTACGCTACAAGAATACTCAATGAAAGGATAAACTAATTCAAAGCAAAAACCAGAAATAAATCAAAATGACATGGAATAAAAGCCATATATCAATAATATCATTGAATATAAATGGTCTAAACACATCCATCAAAAACTATCCCTATTTGCTGACATCAGGATTCTATATTTAGAAGACCCCAAAAAACTCCACCAGAAAGCTTCTAGAAGTCATAAATGAATTCATCAAGGTAGCAGAATATAAAAATTAACACACATAAATCAATTTTGTTCTTATACACCAATGAAAAATCAACTGAAGAAGAAATCAGGGAAACTATCTCCTTCACAATAGCCTCAAAAAAAACAAACAAAACAAAAACTTGGGAACCAATGTAACAAAAGAGGTGAAAAACCTCTACAATGAAAATTGAAGAAAGGAATTGAGGAAGACCTTAGAAGATGGAAATACCTCCCATGTTCTTGGACAGGCAGAATTAATATCATCAAAATGGCCATACTACCAAAAGTGCTATACAGATTAAATGCAATTCCTACCAAAAGTGCCATATAGATTTAATGCAATTTCTATTAAAATTCCAATGATGTTCTTGACAAAAATAGAAAAAGCAGTCATGAAATTCATTTTGCAAAATAAGAGGTTCAGGCCGGGCGCGGTGGCACACGCCTGTAATCCCAGCACTTTGGGAGGCTGAGGCAGGAGGATCGCGAGTTCAAAGCCAGCCTCAGCACTGGCGAGGCACTTAGCAACTCAGTGAGACCCTGTCTCTAAATAAAATATAAAAAGGGCCAGGGATGTGGCCCAGTGGTTGAGTGCCCCTGAGTTCAATCCCTGGTACCACAAAAAAAAATAAAAATAAAAATAAAAATAAAGAGGTTCAGAATGGCCAAAGCAATCTGTAGTGAGAAAAGTGAAGCAGAAGGCATCACAATACTGGAACTTAAATTACACTACAGAGCTGTAGTAACAAAGACACCATGGTATTGGCACCAAAACAGGCATGAAGACCAATGGAACAGAATAGAAGACACAGAGAAAAACCCACATGAATACAGTTATCTCATACTAGACAAAGGCGCCAAAAACATACACTGGAGAAAAGATAGCCTCTTCAATAGGTGGTGCTTGGAAAACTGGAAGTCCATCTGTAGCAGAATGAAACTGAACCCTACCTCTTACCCTGCCCAAAACTCAACTCAAAGTAGATCAAGGACCTGGGAATTAGACCAGAGACCCTGTGCCTTCTGGAAGAATATGTAGACCCAACTCTCCATTACGTGGACTTAGGATCTGACTTCCTTAACAAGACTCCTAAAGTGCAAGATGTAAAATAAAAAATCAATAAATAAGATGGTATCAAACTAAAAAGCTTCTTTGTAGCAAAGGAAACCATCAAGAACATGAAGAGTGCCCCTTCAGAATTTGAGAAAATCTTTGCCACCTGTACCATAGATAGGGCATTAATCTTCAGGATATATAAAGAACATATAAACAAAATAACCCAATTAATAAATGGGCAAAGAAATTAAACAGACACTTCTCAAAAGAACAAATATGAATGGTCAACAAATATATGAAGAAATGTTCAACATCTCTATCAATTTGAGAAATACAAATTAAAACCACACTGAGATTCTATTTCACTCTAGTCAGAATGGTGATTATCAAGAATACAATAATAAATGTTGGTGAGAATATAGGGGAAAAGGTACACTCATACATTGCTGGTAGGACTGGAAGTTGGTGCAACCCTTCTAGGAAGCAGTATAGAAATTCCTCAGAAAACTTGGGATGGAGCCACCATTTGATCCAGTTCTCTCCCTACTTCTTATATACTCAAAGGACTTAAAGTCAGCATACTACTACAGTGATGCTGCCATATCAGTGTTTATAGCAGCTCAATTCACTGTAGCTAAGCTATGGAACCAACCTAGGTACCTTTCAACAGATGAATGGGTAAAGAAAATGTGATATATATACACAATGGAGTATTATCCAGCCATAAGGAAGAATCAAATTATGGCATTTGCTGGTAAATGATTGGAACTGGAGACTATCATACTAAGTGAAATAAGTCAGTCCCAAAAAACCAAAGGCTGAATGTTCTCTCTCATAAGTGAATGCTAACCCACAATAAGGGACAGGGGGAAGAGTAGAAATTTAGTGGATTAGACAAAGGGGAATAAAGGTTGAGGGGGTGGGAATAGGAAAGACAGTAGAATGAATTGGACATAACTTTCTATGTTCATATATGAGTAAAAGGCAGTGTAATTCCATGTCTTTTTCAAGTACAAGAACAGGATCCTATTTAGAATAACTTATACTCCATGTATTCTACTGTCATGTTTACATAAGAACAGTTAAAAAATTAATCCAAAAAAATATTAAATCCATATTTTATAACACTGTAGTAAATGTTTTCAAGTGTAATATTTTGGCTGTAATGCCAATAAATAATAACTAATGTGATAACTTCATTGTCAGACTAGAAAAATGTTTTCTGAACTGTCACAAAAAAAATAATGCATATTGATTTGGACAATTCAATTTTAACTTAACGAATGTGCATGCTAATTTTGTACCACAAGCAGTTTATTAATAAAAGAATTTTAAGTGAAAAGCCCCGGCCTGCAAGTTTTCCAGCTAGGCCCTCCACAGGACTTTCCCAGCCTGTCCACCGCAGAAACACCATCCTAGCGCGGGACCCCAGCGGAAAAAGCTCCAGCCTGCAAGCTTCCCAGGTAGGCCCCCACCGGCAGACTTTCCCAGCCCGCCAAGTGCAGAAAGGCGATCCCACAACAGGACAGCAAGAGAACATGCCCCGGTCTGCAAGCTTCCCAGGTCTCGGTAACTACCTGGAAGTGAGCCGGGACAACTGGCTTAAACTGAAAGGGAAAAAAAAGGACTTCACAGGGCGCTGTTTGACTGAGATCTGTTCCTGAGATTTGTTCCTGGGTTTGACTTTGGTTTTCTTTTTTGTTGTTGTTTGATTGTGAGTTTGTTTGTTCACTTTTGATCCTCTTTTCTTTTTTTCTTTTCTTCCTTCTCACTTTTGTCTCCTTTCTTCTTCCCTCATCTTTCCTATTTACACCCTGCCACTGTATTCTCAACAGAGGTGAAAACAAGTTATACTCAGAAATTGGGATTTTGATAACTGAGGCAACTAAATTATACAGCAAAGCGGTGTTATATATAATTTATTCTCTCTTTTTTATCACTTTCTCTTTCCTCTCTTTTACACTAACCCCTACTTCTTTGTCATCTCTCTTTTTTTCCTCTTTCTTCTTCTTTTCTTTTTTGCTTTTCCATATATATAAATCGGTCTTTCCACTAAATCTTTCACTCTTTCCTCTCTTGTCTGATGATATTAAACCACTTCCATAGAATTCTCTTTTCACATTTCCTAAGAAAGATCAACCCAATACCCACACTTCCTTCTTCCTAAACTTATCACCTTTGTGTCCAACAGTTGAAACTATAAAACTCATCACAAACATACAGAGTAAATTGGAGACAATATCTGAGTTAACTAAATCTGTACATTGTGATCAAACTGGGATTATCTGAGTAGTAAGTGTTTGGTTTTAAAGTGTAAAGTATTTATAAGGGGATCTGATAGGATTGTACTACAGGAGTATCATAAGGATTTAAGGTAAAAACAAAATAGTTGAGGTTCCACAGTAATTTTCTAGAAGAAAAATCACACAAGCAATATGAAGAAACAAGGGAAGAAAGTGACTCAAACAAATCAACATATCTCCTCAGAAGATTCCATGGCAAGCACAGTTGGTCAAATGCCAGAGATGGAATTCAGAAATTACATATTCCAAATGTCTATGGAACTTAAGAATGAACTCAAAAATGATATAAAGGAGCAAATACAAGTGGTAAAAGATCATTTTGACAAAGAACTCCAAAAACAAATACAGGAAGCAAAAGATTACTTCAATAGGGAGATAGAGGTTCTAAAAAGAAACAAAACAGAAATTCTGGAAATGAAAGAAGCAATAAACCAAACTAAATGTTCAATTGAAAGCATCACCAACAGATTAGACCACTTTGAAGAAAAAACCTCAGATAAGGAAGACAAAATATATACCCTGGAGAAAATATAGATTACACAGCAAAAATTGTAAGAAATCAAGAACAGAACATCAAGAAATATGGGACAACATATAAAGACCAAATTTAAGAGTGATTGGGGTGGAGGAAGATGCAGAGTTCCAAGTCAAAAGAATGAGTAATGTATTCAATGCAATAATAGCAGAAAATTTTCCAAACGTGAAGAATGAATGGGAAAACCAAGTGCAAGAGGCTTACCGAACACAAAACGTACAAAATCACAACAGATCCACACCAACACAAATTATAATGAAAATGCCTAATATACTGACCAAGGAGAGAATATTAAAAGCCACAAGAGAAAGGAAGCAGATTACGTATAGGGGGAAACCAATCAGACTATGTTCAGATTTTTCAAACCAGACTTTAAAAGCTAAAAGATCCTGGAATAGCATATTTCAAGCTCTGAAAGAAAAGGGATGTCAACCAAGAATCTTATACCCAGCAAAATTGAGCTTTATATTTGAAGATGAAATAAAAACCTTCCACGACAAACAAAAGTTAAAAGATTTCACAACTCAAAAGCCAGCACTTCTGAACATCCTGGGCAAAATATTCCATGAAGAAGAAAAGAATAATAAACAATGAAAATCAACAAAGGGAGATATTAAACTAAAGGAAATACCAACCAGAGGAGAAAACAAATCGAGTTAAATACCATAAACAAATAAAAATGGATGGGAATAAGAATCACATCTCAGTAATAACCCTGAATGTTAATGGCCTAAACTCACCATTCAAAAGACACAGATTGTCAGACCGGATTAAAGAAAATGACCTGACAATTTGCTGTATCTAAGAAACCCACCTCATAGAAAAAGGCATCAATAGACTGAAGGTGAAAAAATGGGAAAAGTCTTATCACTCACATGGGCTGTGGAACCAAGCAGAGGTTTCCATTCTCATATCAAATAAGGTAGACTTCAAGCCAAAGCTAATCAAAATGGACAAAGATGGATATTTCTTGCTACTTAAGGGAACCATTCATCAACAAGATACAACAATTATAAATTTATATGCCCCAAATAATGGGGCACCTACATTCATCAAACAAACTCTTCTCAAGTTCAAGAGTAAAATAGACCACAACACAATTATTCTAGGGGACTTCAACACACCTATCTCACCAATGGATAGATCATCTAAACAAAAGCTAAATAAAGAAACTGTAGGTATCATTAAAACAATAACTTAGACCTAACGGACATATACAGAATATTTCATCCCTCAGTGAGTGAATACACTTTCTTCTCAGCAGTACATGGCTCCTTCTCCAAAATAGACCATATATTATGCCACATGGCAAATCTCAGCAAATATAAAAAAGTAGAGATACTACCCTGCATTCTATCAGACTATGATGGGATGAAATTGGAAATCAATGACAAAACAAGAAACAAAAACAAAAACAAAAACTATTCTAACAACTGAAGCTAAACAACATGCTACCTAATGAACAAAGGGTTGAAGAAGACATCAAGGAGGAGATTTAAAAATTCCTAGAAGTAAATGAAAATGCAGATATGTCATATAGAAATCTCTGGGACACTACGAAGGCAGTAGTAAGAGGAAAATTCATTGCACTGAGTTCATTCCTTAAAAGAAAAAACAAACCAACAAATAAATGACTTAACATCACACCTTAAAGCACTAGAAAAAGAGGAATAAATCAACACTAAGAGTAGTAGAAGACAGGAAATAATTAAAATCAGAGCTGAATTTAATAAAATTGAGACTAAAGAAAAAATTCAAAGAATTGACAAAACTAAAAGTTGGTTCTTTGAATAAATAAATAAAATTGACAGACCCTTAGCAATGCTAACAAAAAGAAAAAGAGAAAAAAACTCAAATTACTAACATCCGTGATGAAAAAGGAAATATCACAACAAACACCTCAGATATACAGAAGATAATTAGAAGTTACTTTGAAAACTTGTACTCTAATAAAATAGAAAATACTGAATGCATCGACAGATTTCTAGAGTCGTACGAATTGCCCAAACTAGAACGGGAGGCTATACAGAATTTAAACAGATCAATTTCAATCCAGGAAATTGAAAACACCATCAAAAAGCTACCATCAAGAAAAAGTCCAGCTCCTGATGGGTTCACAGCCGAGTTCTACAAGACCTTCAAAGAAGAACTAATACCGATGTTCTTCAACTTATTAAAGAGATAGGAAAAGAGAAGCTCTCCCAGATTCTTTCTATGAGGCCAATATTACATTAATTCCAAAGCCAGGCAAAGATGCATCCAAAAAAGAAAACTTCAGGCCAATATCTTTAATGAACATAGATGCAAAAATCCTCAACAAAATTTTGGTAAATTGAATACAAAAACATATCAAAAAGATAGTGCACCACAATCAAGTGGGGTTGATCCCAGGGATGCAAGGTTGGTTCAACATTCAGAAATCAATAAACATAATACATCACATCAATAGACTTAAAGATAAGAACCATATGATCATCTCAATAGACGCAGAAAAAGCATTTGACAAAATACAACACTCCTTTATGTTCAAAACACTAGAAAAACTAGGAATAACAGGAACATATCTCAACATCATAAAAGCTATTTATGCAAAGCCCCAGGCTAACATTATCTTAAATGGAGAAAAATTGAAAGCATTTCCTCTAAAAACTGGAACAAGACAGGGATGGCCCCTGTCACCACTGCTATTTAACATAGTACTTGAAACTCTAGCTAGAGCAATTCAGCAGACGAAAGAAATTAAAGGGATCCAGATAGGAAAAGGAGAGCTCAAATTAGCACTATTTGCTGATGACATGATAATATACCTAGAAGACCCAAAAAACTCTACCAGAAAACTTTTACAACTAGTAAATGTATTTGGCAAAGTAGCAGGATACAAAATCAATACCCATAAGTCAAAGGCATTTTTGTACATCAGTGACAAATCCTCTGAAAGGGAAATAATGAAAACTACCCCATTTACAATAGCATCAAAAAAAAAAAATATCTGGGAATCAACTTAACGAACGAGGTGAAGGACCTCTATAACGAAAACTATATAACACTAAAAAAGGAAATTATAGAAGACCTCAGAAGATGGAATGACCTACCTTGTTCTTGGATAGGTAGAACTAATATTGTTAAAATGTCCATACTACCAAAAGCATTATACAGATTTACTGCAATTACAATCAAAATCCCAATGACATTCCTCAAAGAAAGAGAAAAAGCAGTCATGAAATTCATCTGGAAAAATAAGAGACCCAGAATAGCCAAAGCAATCCTGAGCAAGAAAAGTGAAGCAGGGGGCATCACCAAACCAGACTTTAAATTATACTATAGAGCAATAGTAACAAAAACAGCATGGTATTGGCACCCAAACAGACTGGTAGACCAATGGTACAGAATTGAGGACACAGAGAATAATACATATAATTTCAGCTATCTTATATCAGACAAAGGCACCAAAAATGTACAGTGGAGTAAGGATAGCCTCTTCAACAAGTGGTGCTGGGAAAACTGGAAATCCATATGCAAGAAAATAAAATTAAACCTTTATCTCTCACCATGCACAAAATTCAATTCAAAGTGGATCAAGGACCTAGGAATTAGACCAGAGACAATACACGTACTAGAAGAAAAAGTAAGCTCCAATTTCCAACATGTCAGATTAGGCCCCAAGTTCCTTAATAAGAATCCTGTAGCGCAAGAATTAATATCAAGAATCAATGAATGGGATAGATTCAAACTAAAAAGCTTCTTCTCAGCAAAAGAAACAGTGAGTTGAATAGAGAGCCAACTATTTGGGAACAAATATTTAATACATGCACATCAGATAGAGCACTAATTTCTAGAATATATAAAGAACTCAAAAAACTTAATTCCAAAAAATCAAATAACCCAATCAACAAATGGGCTAAGGAATTGAAAAGACACTTCTTAGAAAAAGATACACAATTAATCAACAAATACATAAAAAAATGCTCAACATCGCTGGCAATTAGAGAAACGCAAATCAAAACTAAGATTTCATTTTACTGCAGTCAGAATGGCAGCCATTAAGAACACAAACAACAATAAATGTTGAAGAGGATGTGGGGAAAAAGGCACACTCATACATTGCTGTTGGGACTGCAAAATGGTGCAACTGTTATGGAAGGCAGTATGGAGATTTCTTGGAAAACTGGGAATGGAACCAGTGCATGACCCAGCCATCCCTGTACTGGGCCTATTTCCAAAGGACTTAAAAACAGCATATTACAGTTACACAGCCACTTCAATGTTTATAGCAGCACAATTCACAATAGCTAGACTGTGGAACCAACCTAGATGTCCCTCAGTTGATGAATGGATAAAGAAAATGTGGTACATATACACAATGGAATTTTACTCAGCAATAAAAGAAAATAAAATAATGGCACTCGCAGGTAAATGGATGAAGTTGGAGAATACAATGCTAAGTGAAGTTAGTCAATCTCAAAAATACAAATACCAAATGTTTTCTCTGATATAAGGAGGCTGATTCACAGTGGTGTTGGGTCGGGGTACATAGGAGGATTAGAGGAACACTAGAAAGGTCAAAGGGGAGGGAGGGGAAGGAAGGGAACAAGGGGGGATGAAGGGAAAAAAAAAGAAAAGGTTGTTGAATAAGATGGATGTCATTATCCTAAATGAATGATTGAAGATTTGAATAGTACAAATATACATTGTATACAAACAGTGTTTTGTAAAAGATGCTCTATATGTTTATTATAAATTATAATGCATACTACTATTATAAATACAACTTTGAATAAAAAAAAGAATTTTAAGTAATACCAGCAAAATTATTTTTTTTAAACATAATGATAGCACTTTGCTCTTTCCAGTCTGTTTTTTGTTTTTTGTTTGTTTGTTTGTTTGTTTTGCTTCTAAACTGAATATCACTGGTTGTAGGAATAATGTTTTATATAAGTTCCAGGTTATTTTTTTAGATTGTTTGTAGTACATACAAACTATATGTGCTCTCAATCTAGTGTTTTCTGGTCTATCACACTGCTCTCTTCCCAGGTAAAGAAAAACAAAAACAAAAACAAAAACAAAACAAAACAAAAAAAAAACCCAAACACTTTAATGCACAATAAATGCTTTCCTAATTCAAATAGAATTATACATCATTCAATAAGACAGGCCTTGGAATTTGGAAACGTTATTGCTATAAAAGTTAGAAGATCTGGATTAATTTCCATGTCTATTATTTACAGGTAACATGACTTTAGGAAAATTAGTCCATTTTTCTAGGCCTTAGTTTCTTTACTCTGATGAAGCCAGCCTAATTCTGTCTTAAGACTGGGAGCCAACTCATCACAAAGTCATGAAAAGTTCATTTCTGTTTTATTGTAAAACACTAAGATTTCTATTTGGCCTGACCATACTTCTATGTTAAAACTTGTCTGAATTCACCTATGCCTGGCTCTCCCTGACCACAAAACAACCCTCCCTAAAATCTCAGTGACTCCTCATAAATTCTGATGTTGAAATCTAAATTTACTCCCTACATTGAAATGTTAAGCCATGTAGACTATTAACCTCCTATCTGCCCTTGCATTATGCTTGCCAGACCCTGTTAGGTGTGAGTTCCCAAGACACCCGCCTTTGTAACTTTTTGTGCTATAAAAACTTCCCTGCTCTTAGACCAGATGCTGTCCTCTGGCTTGGCTTTTGGGTGAGGCAGTCTTTGATCAGCTCTCATGTGTACACAATATAAGGATGCTTTAATTTGGTTTAAAATTGGGGTCAGTGGTCTTTTCTTTGAGTTATGGGCTCAACAACTTCATAATTACATTGTTTATTACTATTATTTATCTAGTTCACATGGCTTTTATGTATATCAAATAGAAGATTATTTATAAAGTACTTTGAAAATTTTCAATGTAAAAGAATAATTAATCTCAACATTATAAGTGAAGCAATACATATACAGTAAAAATTATTGGAAGTTAATATTTTTAAAACTTTTAATTTTAAATCATAGCTAATTACTTCTGTTTATAGGCATATCGGAGTTCTCAAATGCAATTCTGAGCAACAAGCAACAAAATAAGCAACTAGAGTGTATGATATAGTTATTTTTTTTGTAGAATTAAAAATTGAAAAATTGTAAATTTATGTCTTAGGTTTGGAAAGTCAGTGTTTGTCCCAATGTCTAAATAAAGATATCAGATATAAGAGTTCAGAAACATGAGTTAAGCAAGCTAGGCAGTGAGTCCCTATCTCCTCATAATACAGAAAGAAGGCATAATTGAGAGGTGGGTGACAAAATAAATGGTTTAAGAAATCGATGTTACAAAATCCGAGACCTAGTGAGACTGGAAGATAGGTTATGAGCAGAAGACAAACTCAGAGTACCCTACCCCTGAACCCGAACCTGTGGATGAGATCAGGCAACAGAGGAGAAAGAGGGGGGAGCGAACATTCTCCTAAACCACCCACTTAAAAACTGTTGGAAATACAGACAAAATTTAAAGCAGGATGATAACAGAAGTTTCCTTAAAACAGCACAAACACCTTAAAACCAAATCATGAAAAGAAAGCTGAGCCAGAGGTCCACAGCGATCTTGTGGAGCCCTCAGCCAATCAGTTACCCTCTTAAATCATGGTGGCATCCTCTCATGCCTAGCATGCTTCAGAGGGAAGTCCTGTAGTGGGACCTTTTAATAATCTTGCCAGGAAGAATTTTAGAAGGACCATTATTAGTTGTAAATTGCTGAAACTCCCTTTCCCTCCCCCTTACCATGTACCAGGGGAACCAAAGGGCTGGCAGGTCTTCCAGGGAAGTGAGCCAAACCCTGTTCAGCATCTGTAACCTAGGCAATGGTGAAAAACTCTTCATAGCCTCTGCTTGCTAGCTCAACTAGGAGACAACAATCAAGCAGCTTTGGACCCAAAGAAAGGAAAGCAGATTTACTAGGTCCTGACCACTAACACTGGGGAAAGGCACTGTCAGATGTCTAGGGACAGGCCCCAGGATTGCAGGGCTGTAGCAGAGGAAGGCTGTCTGAATATCCAGCAAAAAAAAAAAAAAAAAAAAAAAAAAAAAACCCAGTGGGAAATTGCCAAAGGCTAAGCAGCAGAAAGGGTTTGTTGATACCAGCCTTAACAGGTACACAGCCTGAACAGTGACAACAACTGGCAAGTGACAGGGCATTGTTTGGATACTTGCTGGACCTTGCATCAGACTTGCTAAGCAGAAGGAATCAACACCCAACATTCACAACCTGGGCAGTGGAAACTAGAATCTAAGTGAGTCACCAGACACCCTTCACTACAATACTTCAGAGAGAAGCCATAGCTTGGGGGAATGCTTCTACACCACAGGTCACCTGTGGAAAATCCAGAATTCCTGTGCTCAAAGGCAGAATCTTCACTACTACACAAAATATGGGTTGGGCAGGGAGGAGCTGAAGCCAGATTTATAGACAGGTAGTTAGTGTAGCTAGGTAAATCAGGTCTGATGAAGAAAATGGAGACCAGATATCGAAACTGCCCCTGGGAGATTGTCCCTAAAGCCAGGCCTATACAGCCCATCCTAAAGAACTATTGTTAATGAAGCAATTCCAGAGCCAATGGGGAATTGCTAATTAATTCACCCTGGGCCCCCTTCCAGCCTATATCACTCCCTCCAGCTACCTGTTTCCCACCTTTTGGCATTCCACTGAGCATTTCCTGGGCCTAGTCACCTAAGCAGGAAGGAGAAAGATAAAGGGAGGCGAGTAGGAGAACAAAGGAAGCCTAGGACATATAAAAAGGCAGAACATCCTCACTTCTGGGGATACCAGGATACCAGCTATGGCCCCCTTCTCCCTCCTGGGAGAAGTCTGTCACCCCTGTTTAAATAAACCCTGCTTTATATGCTTGCCTCGCGATGTTTCTCTAATGTTATATTTCAGCATGTGAGGGAGCACAACTCTTCACTGATAATCAATGGTATGACAGATAAAGGTGACCCATAGCAAACACATGGGGCACTTCAGAGCCTGCCTCCTGAACTACTGCACACAATAGAAACAGTCAACTCACAACACTGCACCCTCCAAGCAGTCAGCTGCAGGCCCCTGAGCTGACAAACCAGGAGGTTCATAGCAAACAGAGAACTGGCTTCTGTGCCCCTGTAACTAGGGAGAGATCCACAGCCTAAGACTGATGAACATCTGCTACATGTCCAAACCCGAATGAAATCCAAACCAAGATTCAACAAGAATTTTCTTCACCCTATTACGGTATACTATAAATAAGTCTAATGTCAACTTTGATTACATAAATAACTCAATTTGAATGATAATTATTAACCTAATAGCCAACTTTGTACCTTCAACCCATCTGAATGTATTTCATCTAACAGTTTCAAGCATTAATTGAAATCAGTCTTCCTATCTTTGTTTTCCTAGCTCTACTTTATACCTACTTCTTTTACCCCCACTCAACTTTTTTCACTATCCACTACCATCTCAAATAACACCCATTCATCTATTTTTACCTTCATGTAAATTACCCTCTTATAGCTTTTTCCCCTCTTTTTTTCTGTTTTTCTTTCTCCTATTTGCCCAACCTTGCTTCTTCCCTCCTTTTAGCTATGAGGTTATAGCAAATTTACTAAATTTAGCAACTATTTCTTTTTACCTATTCTAGAACGTTATTATAGGTTTATACCTGGATCTGAGAAACTGCAAAGAACATTTGTAATAGTATTTGTTCTTACAAGGTTGAATAGAATGAGACTTGGCTCAAAAGTGATTATAGTATATAGGGATCAGGGGCATCTCTTAAAGTGGTGCTGATATTGGGATCAGAAAAGTTCACATTGAATTAAAATATCATTATCTGGATATTCACCTAACCCAGGGATTTTAAGAAAAAGAAGCTCACAAAGTGGTCCTTCACTTAAAAAAAATCCAGAACAAATGGGTAGACATACAAACAATATAAAAAAGCAAAGGAACAAACCATCCCAAACAACCCATAAAGCTTCAATAAAAGACTGCATTAATAACACAGTGGAGGAAATGCCAGTAAAGGAACTTAGAAAATTCGCAGTTAAACTAACTGTTCTATGAGATAAAAGAGATGTAAGGAGTGAAATCAGAAAGAAAATATAGAAAGTAGAGGATCACTTCAATAAAGAGATACAGATTCTGAAAAAACAAATCTTCAAAATGAAGGAATAAACAAACCAAATTAAAAATTCAATGGAAAGCATCACCAATAGATTAGACCACGTTGAATACAGATTTTCAGGGCATGAAGACAAAGTACATACTCTTGGAAATAAAGTTGACCATAGAGAAAATATGTCAAGAGACTTGAAGAGAATATTCAAGCAATCTGGGATAACATTAAAAGGTCAAATTTAAGATTCACTGGGACAGATGAAGGTTCTGAAATACTGACTTACAAAATGCACAATCTTCAATGAAATAATATCAGAAAAATTTCCAAACCTTGAAAATAAAATGGAAATTTAAATACAGGAGGCATATAGGTCTCCAAATATGCAAGATCATAACAGATCCACTCCAAGACACATTATTATGAAATGCCTAATATAGAAAATAAGGATAGAATTTTAAAAACAAAGAGAAAAACAACTGTCCTCATTTAGAGGTAAACCAATCTGACTTTCAACTGATTTTTCAACCCACACCCTTAAAGCTTGGAGGGTTTTGAATAATATATACAAAGCACTGAACAAAAATGGATGACAACCGAGAATACTATACCCAGCAAGATTAAGCTTCAGGATTGAAGATGAAATAGAAACCTTCCATGAGAAACAAAAGCTAAAAGAAATCATAGCTTGAAAGCTCAATATAATATTTCATGAAGAAGAAATGAAAAATAAAAAGGAAAAGCAGCACAGGGAGGAATTACACTAGAAGAGTAGTCAATAAAAGGATGAGGAAATCCAATTTAAACAATATAAATAAATCAAAATGTCAAGAAATAAAAATCATCCCTCAATAACGACATTGAATATAAACAGTCTAAACTCTTTAATCAAAAGACACAGGTTGGCATACTGGATTAAAACACAAGATCAAAAAAAATATGCTATCTATAAGAGACTCACCTCACAGGCAAAGACATCCACAGACTGAAGGTGAAAGGATGGGAAAAAACATACAATTCACATGGATCTCATAAACAAGCAGGTGTCACTATTCTCATATCACATAGACTTCAAGCAAAATTCATTAGAAAAGACAAATATCATTTCATACTGCTTAAGGGAAACATACATCAACAAGATACAATGACCATAAATATTATGCCCCAAACAATGGAACATTTATATATTTGATATTAAGAATGAAATACATTGCAATGCAATAATACTGGGTGACTTTAACATGCCTCTCTTATAATAGGATAGATCATCCAAATAAAAACTCAAGATTCTACAGAACTAAAAAATATAATTAATAACTTGAACTTAACTGACATCTATAGAATATTTCATAAATCAACAACAGAATTAACTTTCTTCTCAGTAGAGCATGCAACATTTTCTACTTTAGGTCACAAAGCAAATCTTAGCAAACACTAAAAATAGAGATAATACCTTGTATTCTATGAGATCCTAACAGAATGAAATTAGAAAACAACAATAAGAAAAATAGAAACCACTCTAATACCTAGAGATTATATAATTCACTTTTGAATGATGAATAGATAGCAGAGGAAATCAGGTGATAAATAAAAAAAAATACTTAAAGGAGAAGAGTGATACAACATGAAAATCTCTGGGGCAATATGAAAGCAGATCTAAGAGGAAAGTTCATAGCATTGCGCTCATACATTAAATAAATAGAAAGATACCAAATAAATAATATAACATTACATCTGAAGGCCCTAGAAAAAACATGAACAAACCAACACCCAAATCAATGAAATTGAGATAAATAATTAAAAGATCAATGAAACAAAAAGTTCATTTTTTGAAAGGATAAACAAAATTGATAAACCCTTTGCCAAATTACCACCCCCCCCCAAAAAAAAAAAAAAAAAAAAAAAAACAGGGAAAAAACTCAAATTTTCAAAATCCAAGATGAAAAAGGACCTATCACCAGAGATACTACTGAAATCCAGAGAATCTTCAGAAACTATTTTGAAAATTTATACACCAATAAACTAGAAACTTGAAGATATAGATAAATTCCAAGAGAGATATAACCTAGCCAAATTGAACCAGGAGGATATGGAAAACTTAAACAGATCAATTTCAGGTAATCAAAATGAATCAACCATCAAAACCTTCCATAAAAAGAGACAAAAAGCCCAGGATTGGATGGATTCTCAGCTGAGTTCTACCAGACCATTAAAGAAGAACTACTACCAATCCTCCTCAAATTATTCCATAAAATAAAAAAGGAAGGAAATCTGCAAAGTCATTCTATGAATCTAGTATCATCCCAATGTGAAAACCAGAGAAACACAGACACATCAGGGAAATAAAACTTCAGACCAATATCCTTGATGAACATAAATACAAAAATTCTCAATAAAATATTGGCAAACCTCATACAAAAACACATTAAAAAGATAGTGCACCATGATTAAGTGGGTATCTTCCTAGGGATGCAAGTTAGGTTCAACATACAATAATCAGTAACTGTAATTCACCACATAAATAGACTTAAAGACAAGAATCAAATAATTATCTCAATAGATGCAGAGAAAGCATTTGACAAAGTACAGTATCCATGCATGCTTAAAACACTAGAAAAACTAGGGATAAAAGGAAATGACCTCAACATTGTAAAAGCTACATATGAAAACCCCAAGTCCAACATTATTCTGAGTGGAGAAAAACTGAAAGCATTTCCTCTAAAAATAGGAAAGACAAGAATACTCACTTTCACCACTGCTCTTCAACACAGTCCTTGAAAATGTAGCCAAAGGAATTAGGCAAGAGAATAAAATTAAAAGGGATATAAATAGGAAAAGAAAAGCTGAAATTGTCTCTGTTTGTTGATGACATGATCCTATATTTAGAAGATCCAAAGAAAATTTCAACCAGGAGACATCTGGAGTTCATATATGAATTGAGCAGAGAAGCAGTATTCAAAATGAACCCTTGTTTATCAATTGTGCTCTTATATTCCAATGATGACTCTCCTGAAAAAGAAATCTCTGATTCACAAAAGTCTCAAAAAAAACCAACCAAACAATAATTTTAGTATACAAAGGCACAAATTATTCTCTAATTTTTTTTTTTTTTTGTTGTTGTTGTTTTGTTTTGGTACTGGGGATTGAACTCAGGGGCACTCTACCACTTGGCCACATCCCCAGCCCTTTTTCATATTTCATTAGAGACAGAGTCTCACTGAGTTGCTAAGTGCCTCGCCATTGCTGAGGCTGGCTTTGAACTCCTGATCCTCCTGCCTCAGTCTCACAAGTGCTGGGATTACAGGTGTACACCACCACACCCAACACTATTTTTTTTTTTTGCCATAATTATAAAAATGGCATCAAAATGGTAGATATTTCTTTTCTTTAATATTTATTTTTAGTTTTAGGTGGACACAATATCTTTATTTTACATTTTTGTGGTGCTGAGGATTGACCCCAGTGCCTCATGCATGCTAGGCTCTACCACTGAGCCACAACCCCAGCCCATAGGTATTTCTTTTCATTGGTTTTTGGGTGGTTTATCATTTCAGTTTTTATTTTTTCTTTGATTCAAGTAGTTTCTTAATTTCTATTCTTTCTTGTTGTCCTCATGCTGTTAATTTCTCATGGTGGAACAGTGACTTCCCTGTCATGCTCCTTGAGGTACTGCCATAAATAATGCAATAAACATTAAGAGGGAAGCAAATAAAGCCTAGGTTCTTAGCATGGCTTCAAGCTTATCTCCCAGCATATTTGATTTTATAAATTCTCCTCAGACAGCCGTGTGTTTTCATTACTCAAAGCTTTACACATGCTGTTTGTACTGTCTAGAACATCATTTCCATCATTCAAATCCTACTTGGGTCTCAGGCCCCAGTTTCATCAAGTCGTCCCAGGTTCTTCAGTCAGCAATCTGTACTTCTTTTATGTGCTGTTGAAAACCTTCCTTTTGATACTACAGGTCAACTTTTCACCTTTTTCTACCTTATTCTTTGTCACAAGGGATGACCTATTGGACTAATCAGTGGGGATGCTTGCACTCAGGTTTGTGGTTGGTGTTGAACAAAGGAGATTCTTAGCAGAAGATCAGAGGGAGGGTTTTCCTCCAGTAGGACTGCCCTGTCTGGCATTCTTTAACCTAAAGTCAAGCTTCTCTTAAACTGGATCACCCTGCATGACTTAAAAAAAATTATTTTTAAATTTTAAAATATTTTTTAGTTGTAGATAGATGCAATATTATTTTTATGTGGTGCTGAGGATCAAATCCAGTGCCTCACACATGCTAGAGTTCTACCAGTGAGCTACAACCTCAGCCCCTCTGCATGACTTGATCCTTCCCAGTTTGGATGACTACTTCCTTGTCCCTGTGGGTAAAGGGGTGGTGAATTTCCACTGTTACTGGTTCTAGGTTACTGCTCAGTCCCTTGTGTTTTTCTGCTCCTTACCTTTGTAAATAGTCTTTTTATTTAACTACTCTTGAATTATTCTAAATCAAGGATGCCATCTGGTCTAGTTCAGCCCTTGACTGATGTAGTGCCATAGCATGTTTCTTTTAACTCAATACATTTTGTTTTCTTTTTATAGTTGTTAGTTTGTTTTGAAAGAATTGCAAAATAAATATCTTGCACTTGGAAAAAAAACAACTTTGGAATCAATCTTACAAAAGGAACCTCTATGATGAAAACTAGGACACTAAAAAAAGAAATTGAAGAACACTTTAGAAGATGGAAAGATCTCCCATGTTCTTGGATAAGAAGAATTAATATTGTCAAAATGCACTATACCGATTCAATTCAATTCCCATCAAAATTCCAATGACATTCTTGACAGAAAAAGAAAAAGCAGTCATGAAATTCATTTGGAACAGTAAAAGGCCCAGAATAGCCAAAGCAATCCTTAGCAAAAAAGTGAGGCAGGAGGCGTCAACAATACAGGACCTCAAGTTGTACTTCAGTGCTATAGTAACAAAAACAGCAATGGTATTGGCACCAAGAGAAATGAAATAGAAAAGAAGACACAGAGACAAACCCACATAAATACAGTTATTGCATATTAAACAAAGTAGCCATGAACATATATAGCTTTTCAACAAATGGTACTGGGAAATCTGGAAATCCATATGTATGCACAAAACTCAAGTTAAGGTAGGTCAAAGAACTAGGAATTAGACCAGAAACCTTGAACCTGCTAGAAGAAAATATAGGCCCAACCTCCAACAAGTTGACTCAGGAATTGACTTCTTATCCATACTTCTAAAGCACAAGAAGCAAAATTAAATATCAATAAATGGGGTAGCATCAAATTTAAAAGTGTCTTCTTAGAAAATAAAACAATCAAGAGTATGAAGAGAGAGCCTAGGGAATGGGAGAAAATGTTTCTACCTGCTCCTCAGAGCATTGATCTCCAGGATATACAAAGAACTAAAAAAATTTAACCCCCCAAAATAAATAACAATATCAATAAATGGGCAAAAAAAAAAAAAAAAAAAAACTGAATAAGCACTTCACAGGAGAAGAAATACAAATTAATGTCCAACAAATATTTGAAAAAATGTTCAACATCTCTAGCAGTTAGATAAATGCAAATTAAAACTACACTGAGATTCTTGCTTCAGTGACAATGGCAATTATCAAGAATACAAGCAGATGTAGGGGAAAAGTTACACTTCTACATCGTTGATGGAACTACAAATTAGTGCAGCCACTCTGGAAAGAATTATGGAGATTCCTCAACAAAGTAGGAATAAAAACACCATAAGACCCAGCTATCCTATGCCTTAGTATATATCCAAAAGATTTAAAATCATCATACTACAATGACATTGCCACATTAATGTTTATAGCACCATAATTCACAGTAGCTAAGTTATGGAGTCAACCTAGGTATTCTTCAACAGATAAATGGATAAAGAAGATGTATACATACACAATGGAGTACTATTCAGCCACAAAGAAGAAGGACTTTATGATATTTGCTGGTAAATGGATGAAATTGAAGGTTATCATGGTAAGTGAAGTAAGCCAGTCCCCAAAAGTCAAAGGTTAAATGTTTTCTCTGATATGTGGAAGCTAATCCAAAATAAGAGGGAGGGTGGCTTAAAGGGAAAAAAAAAGGATAGAAGAAAGATCATTGGAGGAGACAAAGGAGAATGAAGGAAAAGGAAGAGGGATGGCACAGAGAAAGACAGAATGAATCTGACCTAGCCTTTCTATTTACCTATATGAATATGCCACAGTGAATCTCACCATATGTACATCCAACAAGACAATAATTTTAAAAAGACTGTAGTAAATAAGAGAAAGATCAGTAGAGTATAGGGAAGGGAACAGGGATTGGGAGGAAGGGAGAGGAAAGGGAAGTACTGGGGATGGAATTAGAACAAATTATAGTCCATGCTTTTATAATTATGTCAAAATAAGTATATTGTTATGTATAACTAAAAAGAACCAATGACAAAATAAAAATATTGTATTTAATCTACTTTAAACAGCTAGAAAACTGGACAAAATATATTAAGCAACAGTTTTCACATATTGGTCAATAGGAATGGATGAGAGAAGAATGACAATGTAAACTTCACAAATGTCTTTCCTTAGTGACTAGAGTGATTTCCCAAGCTGGGGCACAGAAAACAAACTCAAAAAGAGTTAATGATCTCATTGAATCAAAGAGACAGAGATCAGAAACTGAAGCTGCAAAAGCAGCTAGAATATGAAGAAAAATACTAGAGCTGCACAGAGAAATTATACCAGATATTTTCAGAATGGTCTCATAAAGACTAGTGGTATACTAATCTGTGATGTGAAGAAACTACCAAAGGCCTGGAAGAAGAACCATCAGAAAGATGAGGTGAAACAATTCCCAAAGCTCACACGAAGTAGAGCATATTTCACGTTACTACCCACTAAATTGCTGATATCTCCTAATATAGGAATAGGAGATATTTGGGGTGTCATTTCAGTAGTGGAGCAAAGTAGGACAGACTAAATACTGTTCTAAACCCACCCCTACAAATCTGTAAAGCAATGATTCCAAGTAACTTAACTATCTTGTGGAAAAATAATCCAACAGTATGGGGAAAAATACAACAAAATACCACCAAAAATGCGAATGTCTAGTGTGTAAAAGTAGTTAGACATATAAAGAATCAGAAAAAATATGATTGACAACTAGAGGGAGAAAAAATAACTCAAGAGAAAGATAAACAGAAATGAAAAAAAATAGCAGACAAGGATATTAAAAGTGCTTTAAAAATGTATTCGGATAATCAAAAAAATAAAGCATGAATGTGATAGAATGAAAAATGGCAGAAATAAAAATGCTCAAATTAAATTTCTAGAGATAAAGTATGTTTTAAGTTTAAAAAAATCTGATTTTTCCCTTTTAGACATTAAAGCAGAAAAGAATACTGAATTCCATAGTCTGAATGTTTGTGTCCCCTCAAAACCCATATGTTGAAACTTCATTCTCAAGGTCATTACAGTAAGACATAAGACCTTTGGGACATGATTAGATCCTGAGAGTATAGCCATCATGTTTGAAAGAGTGCACTGATAATAGAGGCCTCAGAGAGTTGCCTTGCACACCTTCCTCCATGTGAAGATGTAGCTCAACAGTGCTGTCTATGAGAAACAGGCCCTCACCAGACACTGAACTCTACTGATGCTTGATGTTGGTCTTCCCAACCTCCAGATTATGAGAAATACATTGTGTTGTTTAGAACCTATGTACTTTATGATATTTTTGTTACAGCAGCCCAAATAGACTAGAAGAAATAACAATAAAAAATAACCAACTGAAATATTAGAGAAAAAACTTTTGAAAACTTAACAAAATGTTATGACATATAGGACAAAATTAAATAATGTAGAATATATTTAATTGAAATTTTAGAAAGAAGGGCAGCAGGACACATTTGAGGAAATGATAACCAAAATATCCAAATTATAGTCAAATTTGATGACGACAATAAACCTAAAAATCTGAGAAAGCCAAAGGATCCCAAGCAGAATAAATATGAAGAAAAAGATACAAAAATAATTTTACATTGCTGAACAAAAACTAATAGAAAATGTTAAAATCAGGGAATTAGAAAAAGATATACTTACTATATAAGGAAAAAGATAATCATTCATAAGAAACTACAATCCAAAGGTATCTTCAAAGTAAAAAATGAAAACAATCTCTCAACCTAAAGTTCAAATGGTTAAAACTGTTTTATGTAAAAAGATGTTCTATATGTATAGTATGAACTGTAATACATACTACTATAAATAAAAATTTAAAAAAAGAAACAAAAAAAATAAAAAAAGGCAGTTATAAGAGATCCTGTGGTGATGGAAATATACATCTTGACTGTATTGATATCCTGCTTTGTACTGAATTACTGTTTTGTAAGATTTTACCATCAGGGGAAAAATGAGTAAAGGTGTATAGAAGAAAAATATATATATATATTCACATGATCAAAAGCTGAAGGAATTCAACATTAGCAGAATTGTGCAACAAGCTGTAATTAAGCCTTTGTGGCAGAAGAAAAATAATTCCATGTAGAAACGTGGACTCATGAAAAGCACAATATTTAATATGACGATTAATAATGAAGACTTTTTAAGTTTGTTTAAGAGACAATTGGCTGTTTAAAGTAAAAAATAGTAACAATGTATTTTGGGATTTATATAAATGTAAAGTCTTTTGACAAAAATAGTACAAAGAAAAGGAGGATAAATAGAAGTATACTGTTATAAAGTTCTTAAATGCAAACTGGTATTATGCAGTGAATGTGTGTAAATAATATATACAAATAGATATTGTTACATATTATAATTATGTATTACATTATAATATATATAATAGTTATAAGTTAAAGACATGTGTTACAAGCAGAAAAATGCTTAAAGAGTTATACTTAAGCCGGGGCGCGGTGGCGAACGCCTGTAATCCCAGCACTTTGGGAGGCTGAGGCAGGAGGATCGTGAGTTCAAAGCCAGCCTCAGCAATGGTGAGGCACTTAGCAACTCAGTGAGACCCTGTCTCCAAATTAAATACAAAAAAGGGCTGGGGATGTTGCCCAGTGGTCAAGTGCCCCTGAGTTCAATCCCTGGTACCACAACACACACACACACACACACACACACACACACACACACACACACAAAGAGTTATACTTAGAAACAAATAGAGAAATAAAACAGAATCATAAAAACATATAAAATTCCAAAGAAGGGAAGGAAATAGGAACAAAAACAAATGTGATGAAGAAAAAAACAAATAGGAAAATATCTTAAACTCAAACATGTCAAGAATCACAGAATATGAATGATATAAACACCCAAAATATAGACAAATATTGTCCAAGTGAATAACATGTGAGAACCAACTATATGCTACCTACAACAAATCTACCTTAAAAATAATGTAAGATGATGGAAATAATGTACAAAAACACAAATTAAAAGTAGGTTGGTGTGACTATATTAATATAGACAAAACATTTCACAAGTAAGAATTTGAGGGACAATTAAGGAGAAGGACTGAAGGGTCAATTTAATAAGAATGTATAGTAATCCTAAATTTGGATTTACCAAAGGATAGAGCTTCAAAATATTTAAAGAAAAACTGATAGAAACTGGAAGGAAAAATTGACAAATCCACAATTAAGGTTGAAGATACAAATACCCCTCTTTCAGTAGCTGATCAGTAAGGATATAAAAGTTTTGAACAACATTCAACCTCCTTGGCTGAAACCAAGTTTATAGAACTCTCCAACCAACATTCATAATACATCAAAAGCATGAAATCTGTGCCTGAAATTTGTGATTATTAAGAGAAATTAAAGAATATCAAAATAAATGGAGTTACATGCCATGCTTAATAATCAGAAGACCCAATATTGTTAATTTTCTCTAATCTGACCTATGAATTCAGAGATACTCTTAAGGAAATCTGAGCATACTTTTTAAAAAAAATTTCAGTTTTCATGGCCATGAAATATATATATGGTAACATAATGGACCCCAAATAATCCAAAACTTTTTGAAAAATATGAAGTCTGAAGACTTATAGTATATAATCTTAAGGTACAGAAATCAAGACATGCCAATATTAACTTATAGACAGACACAAATTTTAATGGAATATAAGAGCAGAAATAAATTCATGCATATGTTTTAAACTGATGTTTTACAAAAGTAATAGTAGTATAGAGGAAAGTTTTAAAGAAATGATGATGAAACTATTGGATATCCATAAGCAAAAAAAAAAAAAAAAAAAAAAAAAGGTGTCCCATCCCTGGGTACTGAGTAAGGGCTTTTACTTACCTCACTGGGACCTCATCCTATTATCCTACACCCTTATATTATAGTATGATGTGTCCCAGAGGCTAAGGCCTCTGCAACATACACCCCTGGGTCCATGATACTGCTGGGTCTCATCCTCCCAACAGCCAAGTCATCACAGCAGCCCCAGAGACTCAGACTTGAGTCTGTGGATAATCTGGATACACCCATTCTTCAGAAATTGGTGCAACTGGCACATCAAGTATGCTTGTGCTGTAGGTGTTACAGTAGTTCTTTTGCCTCTGACCACAGGACCTTGATTCCATTGCTGCTCTAATCACTTGCACTTCAAATATTGGCATGAACACTACTGAGAGTACCTCTGCACTCAAGATCTCATGTCAGAACCAGCACATTGAACCTGCCAAGAGAAATCCTCTACACAGAACTTTCTTGGATGGGAAAAAAAGGGAGAAGAGCAAGAACCCAGTAGCCTTCACTACTGAGGACTCCAATAACCCTACCTGCTACAACTACTGCAGATATCCAAAGCTTTGGCTACCAAAGATTCCTGCAGTCTTCACCAGTGTTGATTCAGTGGTCAGAGCTGCATGGAGATCATGCAAGCTTCTTGGAACAAGAGATCTGCACCTCTCCCAACCAACACCTTTGTACCAACCAAAGGTGAAAGTCTTTCCCCACTCTGTTTCAAGAAGGATAGATAAAGTAACTTGCTCCCCCCAATGCAAACATCAATATAAGACCACTAGAAACATGAAAAGGTAAAGAACTATATCACCTGCAAAGGAACACAATGACTACCAAGGACTAACTCAAGGAAATGAAGATCTATGAATTCTCTGAAAATAGTTCAAAATTATTATTTTATAGAGACTCAGCAAGACACAGAACACAGATAATTCAAAACAATGGAAAATAATACATGAAAAAATGAGAGGCTACAAAAGAGAAATCATAAAAAGAGAACCAAAAAATTCTGGAGCTAAAGAATGTAATGAATGAAGTGACAAATGCAATAGCAAATTTCAATAGAAGATTTGACCAAGTAGAGAAAATATGTGTAAACTTGAATATAGATCTTTTGAATTTATCCTTACAAAGAAGAAAAAAGCAATAAGAATGAAAAAGAAGGAAGAAAACCCATGGGAAGACATATGGGACACCATCAAGGGAACCTCTGGTGGAATTAGGGCAGTTTGAGTAACAGGAAAGAAAGAAGACTGCTTATTTAAAGATGTAATAGCTGAAAATGTCCCAAATCTTGGGAGAAAGATGTACATCAAGATGCATAAAGTTCACAGTACTCCATCAGATCCTGTTGTTGCCTGAAGCGATGGCCGCTTGGAGCAACGAAGCCACGGGAAGAAGTTCAGAGGCAAACTGGAGACAAACAGCTTTTTATTCTGATAACTTTTCTCTCTGGCTCTAACAACGACTAACACGCGCCACACACACCACCAAAATGGCGCTGACCCGATCAGCAATCTCGGCCAAGTCACTCGAGATCCCGGGCCAAGTCCCGTGAGACTACGGAAGGCGACAATGCCCAAATCTCCATGGCTCATAGTCAACCGCAATTCAAGTCATCTCCCCAAACAGGGCTCCTACAAGATTCAGTCCAAAGATGACTCCACTGAGGCACATTATAGTTGAATTGCCAAAAGTCGAAGACAAAGAGCTTTGAAAATATCAGAAGTGACTTGTCATGTGTAAGGGAACATCCATAATACTCTAAGCAGACTCCTCAGCAGGAGCTACATAGGACCAGAGAGTGGGGTGATTTATTCAAGGGCTAAAAGAAAAAAATTGCCAGCCAACAATAATGTATCCAGAAAAAATTGTCATTTGGAAATGAGAGATAAAGACTTTTCCCAACAAACAAAAGCAGTGGAGTTCATCATCCCTATATTTGCCTTACCAGAAATGCAAAAGGGAATTCTTAAAACTGAAATGGAAGACTGCTAAAATAACATGAAAAGGTGTGGAAGCAGAAAATTCACTGGTAAATTCAAATTCACAATATTCTGTTATAGAAATGGTGGTGTGTAAATTTTAATTCTAGGAGAAAGATTAATAGATAAAAGTATAAAAATATCTACAGCTAAAATATTTTGTCAATGGAATATAACACAATATAAAAAGATGTAACTTGTGACATCCACAACATAAAGTGTGCATAGAAGATGACCGGTAAAAGTAAGGAGCTTTGGCATGAAATTGAGGTTGAGCTCTCACCATGCTCAAGAAGACTAACTGTAACTAAGTAAAATTATAAATGAAAGAGTTTGAAATTGATTACACAGAAAAACAAAGGTTCAAAATATTAGTGACTATAGTGAGTATTTACATACTAACACTTTGGAGAAACTAGGAGAAATGAATGAATCATATAAATAAAATCTCACCAAGTCAAAACCACTAAGGAAATAAAATCAAAACACACTAAAAACAGAGAAAGAGACTGAAACAGTAAGCAAATCTTTCCAAAAAAGAGAGCCCAGGAATACATGATATTAGTGTTGAATTCTACCACACAGAAAAAAACAAAAGAAACAAAAAATAACCCCAATCCCAATAATTTTAACAGCCTTCAAAAAATTGAAGAAGAAACACATTCAGGTACATTTTACAAGGCCAGCACTACTCCTATACCAAAGCTAGACGAAAATACCAGAAGAAAATAAGATTAAAGGTCAATATTCCTGATGAACATGCCTTCAAAGTTCCTCAACAAAATTCTTCAAAAGAAAAACTAAATTCATGAGTATATTAAATGATTATATACCATGACATAATAGGATTTTTCTCTAGGGTTCAGGATTGTTCAACATATGCAAGTCAAAAAATGTGGAATTCCACATTAATAGCATGATGGACAATAAACATATAATCATCTCAACAAGTGCTCAAAGAGCATTTGACATAATTCATTATCCTTTTATGATAAAAAATCACAACAAATTTGGTTTATAAGTAATATAACTAACATCATAAAAGCCATCTAACACAGACGAGTCCATAGTTAAATTATATTCAAAAGTGAAAAGGTAAAAACTTTTCTTGAAGAGAAGGCTGCCCACTCTCACCACTTGTATTCAACATAGTATTTGAAAGTCTTACAGAACTTATGTAGGAAAAAGAGACAAAAGGCAGATAAATTGGAAAAAAAGAAGATAAAATGTCTGCTAAAATGGCATGACTCTCATTTACACAGAATCCTAAAGGTTATTAGAAAATGTTAGAATAAATTAATTTAGTCAAGTTTCAGGGTACAAAATCAACATATCAGAATAAGTAGAAGATAGATGTTGGAAGATGGCAGATTGGAGGCACTGAGCACTTGTCCTGCTTCTCCACAAGACAGAACCAAAACAGGAGTGTGCCTGCTTATTGAGTTGGGTGGCCTTAGGAGAGGACTGGAAGAGAACAGTAGACAGAGACTTGGAGAAGCCCATAGATTTTGGATAATGGAAGAGTGGCAGAAAAAGTGCCCTACCACTGAACACATGACATCAAGTCAGGAAGAGGGGGAATAACTCTCTGAAAGAGGGAGGGTTGCAGAGAACTCCACTAGTGCAGAATTTGGCACCTTGCAGACAAGGTGCAAACAAGTAAGAGACCTGGGAACTGCATAGCAACCTAGCTCTGGAGAAGTTCTCTAAACTTCCCAGGATATTCTCATGGAACTATAATCAGGAGCCAAATGAGGAGGGTCCTATTGTCTGAGTTGACTGCTCTGGGGATTAGAGATCCAAGAATTTTCTTATCTCTGGGACTCTGGACTCTATGACAATTTCACTGTCCTGACTCCTTAAGTGGCTGCCTGTGAAACAGTATGGTCCAAAGGAGAGACATTGACACAAACCCATTGAAAATTCTATGCCACAGGAAAACAACAACATGGAAGATAGCAGAAAATGCTTCCCTTTGAAATTGGTGGTTCAGGAAACCTGCTAACAGTCTCAGGGAGTGAAGAGTCCCATGTGAATTTTTGTGAGAATCAAGTATGAGGGTAGTGATAATGTTGGCAGTGGACTATATGTATAAAATCTGACACCCTGCCTCCCAGTAGATCAATAGCCTTTTACCACCTAAAGAGGTATCCAGGGATGTGCTGCCATTTTCACTGTCCTTAGAACATACAGGTCAAAAAGTTCCAGACAGAATTTTCCCTTTCTGAGTTCAACATTCTGACTTAGCCTGTTAATGTGCCACGGTAACAATATTTGCCCTGCACTATAGAAAGAATCTCTGCCTACTGACCTTTGCATTCCATACTAGCACATTCCTGTGTCCAAAGTAGATAAGAGGAATTCTAGATAGCTTTAGCCACAATTCAGTCCTGTTAATCACCTAGGGAGCAGGACAACAGAAAGAACTGGGGGGTGAATGACTACAAGACTTCACTGTCTATATGGTACAAAGCTTGCAAAAATCCAAAGAAAGAATTTGATCAGCATAGGTTGCAATCATTGACTCCCCCCACCTCATTGGGGTGCCACAACAGGGATATATTTTTATATTTTTATGTAAAAATGTTTTTCTTCTCTTCTTAACTTTTAGAGTTTTCTTCCTTTTACTTTGCTCTTCTTTTCTCGTCTTAAGACAACCAGGAACACTTGTCCTGAGGATCTCAGATTCTGCTGCTGGCAAAGGAAGCGCATCTGCCTCAGACATTGACAACATGATAATCTCCAGGTTAACCAGCTTTTTCCCACCTGGACATTCCCACCCAACCATTCCTCAGGCCACACAAATAGGCCAAAAACAGACCAAAAGACATCCCAGCAAATAGGATCAGCAGGAAAGAACACACATGGGCTCCACAAGTGTGGTGATTGGAATTGTATCCACACAGGCATCTTCTGAAGGCAACACATCCTCTACATGGTCAGAAACAAGTGGGTTCCATGGGGGCAGCAGGGACCTTATAGGAACCTCGCAGGGGTGTTAAAAACTTCTCACTTACCACCCCTACACAGCATCCACTGTGCTGAAACAACACTGACTTTTGCCCTACACACTGTGCTATAATGTAAATTATGTTTCACTTAATAACATTAAAAAAATCAATGTTGAAAGATCATAAGGGGAGACATACAGATGCTCAGGCACTCACATCACGAGGTCATGAGGGTGGATACTAAGCTTCTTTCATGTCCTATGCACAGTAGCACTCAGGGTCAAGGTCTCACACTCACTGTGCACACTGGGGCCTGCTTCTGTTCAGGGTTGTGAAAAAGGTTGTCACTTATGGGTTGCTGGACTCCTGCCCATAAACTCATGTGCATTTTAAATTATACTAATCCAAACATTCATCCTCCCTACCACCTAAACTGTGCTTGTGACCAGCAGACAAGAAGAGGTCAAAGGAAGTTGTGGACCACAGAAGACCTTGGGGAGAACAGGCATTTGGGACTAAGAGTAGAAAAGGGATTGTGGCTGTATGAACGGAAGCCATGTTTTGAGGGCTTCTTGATGGAAGGGCCTCAGCATGAAGGGGATTAGCCTTCACCTGCCTAAATAATGTAGTAAAAGGGTCCTTCTAGGGGGAAGGTCAGCTTCTGTTTCTAGGAACAACAGGGAGAACACCTGACAAGTCCCAGCCCTGCCCACTGGCAGGTATAGAGAAAAAGAACCTGGGAAACCCTGTCATTCCTCTCCAAGGCAAAGCCACTCAAAGTGCACCAAAGGAATTTGTCGCGGGCCATCCATGGGTTGAATGTGTGAGCTATGCATATTTGAGTGTATGAGGGGACTGGTCTGGCATCACGCATTTTTGGGCTGTGCGACACATGTGTGCCTTTTCACTCACTCTGCCTGTGATCCCATACAGCACCTGAGATGGTATGGCTTTCCAAGATGTCAACCAACCTACTGACCACAAGACATCACCAAGCAGGACTCCACCCTTCGAAATCCAATTCCTTGCCTTATTTGGGTGGAATATTCTATAAATGGCTTTTCTCCAATAAATAGGGAGGTTTCAGGTGTGCTCACTCTCTTGCCTCTTCCCTTCCTTGCTCCCCTTACCCTCCAGTGCGGGAGCTGACATCTGAGGTCTCAGAGCCATCCCTGACCCCCGAAAAAGGTATTTCTGTGTTTGTGTGATTTTTCAGTTGCCAGCCCAGCCAGCTGGTAACAGGAATTCCTCTACTATCTGGCCTTCTTTCCCTACTCTAGGATTTTTGAATACCTGTTGGGGCTGTCACCCTGAGAGCATGGAATTGGCCAGCTGGCCTTGAGCTTCCTGCTTGGGCACACTTCCCCAAACCCTCATTATGCCTCTCCTACTCCCAGAATCTTCTGCACATTGTAAAATTTCAGGCAGCAATTATACAATCTAGTCCTTAGGACAGGTTGGATCCAAAATCTTCCATTTCCTGGCTGTAACACAAGGAGCCCCTGCGTCCATCTGACTGGGAAATGGCTTTACCACAGGGGGATTTATCACTCTCAATCTATTGTTTAGAAAAATATTCAAAGATATTTTTCCTTTTAAAAAATTTATACACTTCTGAGAATTTCTCAGAAAACTGGGGCCCTCCATGGAAATGGCAAACTATCAATATGACAAATATATTTTTTAAGGTATCCATTCCTAACCACTAAGGGCAGGAAGAGTTGCCTGAGCAGTTCTGGGAGTCCCAGCCCTGTGGAGATGCCAGAGCTGGAAGATGCCCAAAGCCTCCCATCCTCACTGACCTGAGGCTTTGTCAATGACAAACACAAATCCAACACGATACTGAACATAGAATAACTGAAAATATTTCCTCTTAAATAATGAAAAATGCAAGAATGTCTATTGTCACCATTATTCAACACTATTTTTGAAACTCTAGCCAGAGCAATCAGTCAAGAAAAGGAAGTTAAAAAGGTATGAATGGAAAAAATCAAATTAATTGTTTGCGATCCTTAATCCAATACCTGGAAGACTCTACCAGGACATTTCTAGAGCCGATAAATAAATATAGCAAAGTACCAGGATACCTGATCAACATTCATAATTCAATAGTTTTCTTATACTCCAACAGTGATTCTGCTGAGAAAGAAATTTTTAAAAACTGTCCCATTTACAACACCCTAAAATGTACTTGGAAATAAATCTAATCAAGGAGGTAAAATATCTCTACCATGAAAATCACAGAACACCAAAGAAAGAATTGAAGAAGACCTTAGAAGATGCAAAGCCCTCCCATGTGCTTGAATAGGAGAATTAATCATCTTAAATAGCCATATTACTAAAAACAATATATAGATTCAATGCAATATGCATCAAAATACCAAAGACATTCTTCACAGAACTAGAAAAAATAGTCCTAAAATTCACTAAAAAGCACAAGAGACCCATAATAACCAAAGCAATCCTAAGCAAAATGAACAATGCTGAACTAATCATAATACCTGATTTCAAATTATACTACAGAGCTAAAGTGACAAAAACAACATTTTATTGGCATCAAAATAGGCATGAAGAGCAAGGGAATAGAAGTCACAGGGACAAAGACACATACTCATAGTCATCTTATATTTGACAAAGGTACCAAAAATATATGTTGGAGACAAGATCTTTTCAAAGAATGGTGCTAGAAAAACTGGATGTCCATACAGAGAAGAATGAAATTAGATCCCTATATCTCACCCTTCACAAAAGTCAAATCACAGTGGATCAAAGGCTTAGCAATTAGAGCAGAAATCTTGCAACTGTTGGAAGAAAACATATGGTCAATATTCCCTCATATTGGTTCTGGCACTGACTTCCTTAATAAGACCTCTTTAAAAGTCAAGAAACAAAATCAAGAATCAATAAGTGGGATGCCATCAAGTTAAAAACCTTCTGCACAGCAAAGGAAATGATTAGGTGCATGAAGAATGACCATACTGAATGGGAGAAAATATTTGTCAGCTGCTCCTCTGACAGGGAATTAATATCTAGAATATATTAAAAAAAAACTCAAACAGGCTAATACCACCACCCAAATAACCCACTCAATACATGGGCAAAAAAACTAAACAGATAATTATCAAAAGAAACATAAATGGCCAAAAAATACACGGGAAAAAAAAGTTCAACAGCTCTAGCAATCAGGGAAATTCAAATCCAAATTATACCAAGATTTCCTCTCACTCCACTCAGAATGGCAATTGCTAAATTAGAACAAGATATATTCCACGCTTTCATAATTATGTCAGAATGGATTCTACTTTTATGTATAACTTAAAAGAATTAATAAAAAAAGAGTACAAATAATGATAGATACTGGCAAAGATGTGGAGGAATAGATACACTCATACATTGTCTGTGGGACTGCACATAATTACAACCACTCTGGAAGGCAGTATGAAAATTCCTCATAAAACTAAGAAT